>CADDXX010000984.1:68185-97308 GCA_902810485.1 Alauda arvensis | reverse complement strand
AACAACCATCCAGTGCACCTACTTGCACTCTTCAGGGCAGAATCTTCTTTCTTCCCACCAACTACTTTTAAATCTCTATTACATCTGCACATGGGAATCTGGAGTGAAATCATTAGAGTGATTCAGAAGTCCTTTGCACAGGTGTTAAATGGAAGCCACAAGTTGTTGCTGCTGTTTTACTGTCATAAGTAATGACTATAAAATTGGCTTTGTCTCTTTGTCCCATTCTGCTCTAAAAGGGGGAGTTGGGAGGAATTTTTGACAGATTTCCTGGACAAAAATAAAATGCAAGTGCAGCAATATTATATCTGAGAACCGTTTATTAATAAAAAAGGATAAGTGTTTCTATTAAAGGGAGATAGGAAAAGGAGCAAAAAGGGAAAAAGAGAGATAGAGAAAGAAACAGAAGACAGGGAGAACATTACCGAGAGAACCCCAGCTCTTTGTYAGCATCAGTTTAGCAGGTGGAGTGTGYGTGCTGCAAACYGCAGTGTGTTTGCACAGCTCCTGWGGCRGGCTGGGGGCGATTTCCAAACAGCAGCAGGCTGCGTGTTCCTTCCCTTGCAGGGAACTGGCTRTCTTGGCCWTGGGCACAATCCTGGAGCACAGGAYTGTGCGGGCACAACCAAGTGCAGGCAGCAGCRGCAGGCTGATCGCTAAGGGCCAGTGCTTCCGCAGGTTGGTGCAGGAAACTCAGCAACAGTGGTGGCTGGATGCCAGGGGGTCATGCTGCAGACAATGGCTGAGGCTGTGTGCTTGGCTGGGTGTAGGCTGGTGGCAGTGGCAGGCAGCTGTGCCCAGGAAACACCACGGGGGAGATTGGCTGCAGCAGTGCCCGCTCCATGGCAGAGCCAGTGGAGCACGAGGTATGACTGGATTCAGATTAGTGATGGACACTGTTTGTCCAGATCTCTGCTTGGGCTTGAAGGATGTTGATTTTGTGATAGGCCCCAGCTRAGTATTTCTCCTTTTCTTTCTGGAAGCGATAGTTATGAGATACCATCTGCAGTTTAAATCTGAAAAGGGATTCTACTGTTATTCTTGATTTTCTATGCTCTTCTATGTCCAAGGGTAAATCCAGTCTCCAAAATACTTCTGTGTGAGCATGGAAGGGCTCTGAGATGAAACCTACTTGCTAAACCATCCTTACATTCAATCTCTGCATGAAGCTACAGCAGCTATTGCAATCCCAGAATTTTGCATATAAAAGGCCCTGTCAAGGACAGGTTTGGAGTCAGTCTTCCTGTCCCTCTGTCATTTGCTAAGAAAAGGTCAAAAATTAGGAGCTGCCTGCTGCTGCCGCGCAGTTCATGCTTTTCCCTTTGTGAGAAACAACMGCTCMCTTTAAAATTCAAAGGTTTRTTAACCCTCAACRCAACAGAGGAYTGAAAGAGGAAATAGGGACAGCRCTGGGAACTTGGACAAMTGCCAGCRGCTCATCCACAAAATGGCTGYTCCRCCTTTTATACCCCTGGTGTTAYRTCAGCCAAACCTGGCCCCTTCCCAAAGTCTTCCAGTCAGCTCTTCTTTGCCGTCCACTGGTGGAGACCTTCTTGCAACTTGACTGGAGGTGAGATGCTGTCATGCCAAGCCTCCCCAGTAACAAGCTTTTCCCATTCCCAACTGTGCCATGCAAGGGGTACATGTACATGYCCTCCCACCACATGTCCCTATCAASCCTGACAACCAAGGCTGTCAGGTGGCAACAACACAGGGAGAAAGGGGTCTATGGGGAGAACAGAGGGTGTCCAAACAAAAAACTACAATARCAYAACCATACATCAATAAAACTTCTCTTAAGATACGCACAGTATTCATTCCATAATTGCAAGAGTCAATCATCATATTACCCAACTATAAYACCATCTTGCTCCAACAATCCAACCAATAACAAAAGAGCAAAACTATTGTTTTACAGAAAAAACTAGACTCTGTTGAGGTACAGAACGCTTTACTCTTGTCAAGTCCCTTCCAAGAAGGTYGTCACTTGTTGCACATCTGCCATCTCCTGTGGATCCCTTGAGAGGACAGAACAAAGTGTGTCTTGCTGAGCATTTCTGGTGGATTAAGGGGCTCATGCTCTTAATCTGCAAAACTACAGAAACACACAAAAGCAAATCTTGAGTCATAGGTGAAGTGTTTCTTGGGCAGCTGTGATCAGTCTTCTGCCCCACCCCCTCCCCCCAGTTTGGGAAAGATTTTGACAAAGCWGAAATAAAAATTAAGAAACCAATGAGACAGTATCTGACACTAGCCAATGRCCAATTAATGCACAAGGTAAAAAGCACACCTGTGTCCTGAAAATTGTCCATGAGACTACAGGTATTGCCACCGATGTACAGCAAAGCTGTGTTGCCTTAATTGTTTTCAAGCTTGGGTTCTTTAATTCGAGCAGAGAAACACCACTGGCAAAAGAAAAGTATTAACTAGTGTGTATGACTCTGAGGCTTTAATTATAAACACCCTGACCAGTAAAGCCAGGTCTTCAGGTTACTGCTCTGTGTTTTGCATCTGGTCACGCTGAAACGTGGCCCCTCTGTCTCCACGAGCACGATGGGCTGTGCTGCTGGAAGTGCACCCTCTCATCCTCTGTCTGGCCGTCAGAGGAGCTGTGGGAGGGCACTGTAGCTGATGGAAAAATCGTATGTCTAGGGACAGAGCAGCACCATTCAAGCCAACATAATCAGAAAGCTRATGCTGGGCTACAAAATCTCTTCTGGAGGTTAGGAACAGAGGTTGCAACAGCTTGCACACACTGCTCCAGCATGAGGTGGTGGGGAGCACTGCACATCAGCACCRCCCATGCTGTTTGGGACAGTTCAGCAGCCCTGATGCCCATGGCAGCAGTGTCTGTGAGTCCTGCCTGCAGCACTTGTCCAGGTGACCTGGAGAGCACTGTATCACTGCCACACTGGATGCAGCAGCATCTCTTCCAGGAAATCAAAGACAAATCAGACAAATTTCCATACAAATCCAAGCTGCATCTCTGTACTGGTTTTGACTGTGGGATAGTCTTACTTTTCTTCCCAGTAGCCGATGCAGTGTTGTGTTTTGAATTCATTGTGAGAATAATATTGTTAATAACACACTGATATTTGGTAGGTGCTCAGTAGTGCTCACCCTAAATCAAGGATGTTTTGGTTTCCCATGTTCTGCCAGTGAGAAGGTGCACAGGGAGCTGTGAGACAGCATGGCCAGGACAGCTGACCTAAACTGGCCAAAGGAAAATTCCATACCATAGAGCATCCCTCCTTGTGTCTATAAACAGGGGGAAGTTGTCCAGGAGTTAATGATTACTGCTTTGGGGACAGGCTGGGCATCCAGTAGTGTGTGGCCAACAATTGCATTGGGCATTATTTGTTTCTCTTGGGCTTTAGTCCTCTCTCACTTGCTCTCCTTTTTGTAACTATTATTAAAATTACTACAAGTAGTGCGACTGGTATTGTATTTTAGTTTGTTTTGATTACTAAATTGTTCTTAACTCACAAAGTTCACTGTTTCTTTCTGATTCTCCTCCCCACTGGGTATGTGATGGGGGGTGTGAACAAGCAGCTGTGGGGTATTTAGTCGGTGGCTGGGGAGGATAAAAGCTTGTTGACATCCTGTACAGTCCCCCATGCACCACCTGTGCCATTCTAAAATCTCAACAAAATCCATGAAATGAAATGGTCACAAATGTGAGAGGAGCAAAATCTTGGAGAGTCTGTCCAAGACTGTATGCTTATTTACCCAAATTTTCTCTGTGAGGGGCAGGCACAAACAGGGAGAAAACCAGGGAGTATCTGCAGGAGCAGAGGCAGAAGTGGCACCATCTGACTTACACGTTACAGGTCCTTTCTCTCTAAATCTTGGAATTACAAGAAGAGTATCCCAAGCTTCTACAATAAGTTACAGAGGTTTTAGATATCTGTAGCACCTTKCAGAATTATATTTTCACTTGAATTCAGTAGAACTTCCTACAAGGCCTATACATTAGATTCTGCCTCTTGTAATTCTGGAGATTTTGCTGTTGACACTCCATTTAGTCAGAAGTACTGTTAATTTGATATGTGTTACTATTTTCCCAGATTTATACTGCTATATTAGTCAACTTCATTACTTAAACATGTACTTGAACAATCACCCAGTTCTAGTACAGGRTAACCTTGGATATAATACAGGGGATCAGAACAAGAACAAACCCCAATAAGCTGCTTTCTATTTTTGAAGAGACTGTGACAAGCTTATTTACAGCCATCAGACAGAAATGGCAGGCAAACTATGTTCTTGTCATCAGCCCACTGCATTGCATCACAAACCTCTGAAAAAGCCTGGTGATGTTGCTTTCCAGAAGAGTAAATGCAAATTTTGGTGTARATGCAAATACTAGTGCAGTCACGTTAAAAATTGTTTCCTTGATTAAAAGGTGGTTCTAGCCACTGGAGAAGGACAATACCACTACATGTTCCTGCACAGGAGAGAGTCATTAATCCTGTTTAAATTTGTTAGAACCATAAATGCATACAGGCAAAAAAWATAATCCCTTGTGTTTTTCTTCAAAGGTCCAGGAACCAAAGTGYTGGAAATTATCATTCACAAATCTGTGAGAAACCACTTTTGGCATATATAGGACTTCTGATCTTTTCMAATATTAACAAAATCAGACATTCAATTTATGATTGAACAGAAACTGTATGAAGTGATGTAGGTTTTGCATTTATTTTAAGGAAAACTTAGGTTTCATTCTAAGGAAAATGGTTTTTTTTTTCCCCAAGATAAGTAATGTTACATTCTTGTGTAATTTTTTTCTTAATTTTGTTCAATTTATTCACTCTACAGCTCTTGGACTGGCAAGGGGTCACCTCTTTTCATTCAAAGCCCACACCCCGTGCTCCCTGCTGCTCAGAAWGGGTCTCAGTTTGCTGCCCTGGCACTGCCCACCCAGCCTGCTCCTCCCACCCTGCACACCATGCAGTGGGTGGTTCCCAAGACAGCCCAGTACTGGGTGTCCCAGGGCCTGGGGGAGCTTTTTCACCTCAGTGCTCACACAACAAACCTGTTGTCTTCCACACCAGTAAAACCTCCGAGAATCCTCAGCTCCTGTCCTGCAGAGCAGCCATGCCAACCGCACAACAGTCAATGCTATTTTAAACATATTTGTGTGCCCCCCACCAGGTTATTGCAAGAAAAATCACCAAAATGTTTAATTGTGCCTCTGCAAGGGCTTCCCAGGGATCCTGAGCATGCTCTAACCTGTACCCCCCAGTGGTGTCTTTCACACGGGAGGAAGGCTCCAAGTGTGGCTTAAACCGTGCTTTCTCCTCCACAGGGTGGGGATGCCCAGGATCCCTGGCCCCTGCCGCTGGGGTGGCAGGCAGTGTGAGGGGCCACAGCACGGTGCTCCCCAGAGGTGCCGCAGTCAGAAACCACAGACCAGTCCCCTCCGACAGGTAACTGATTGGATTAGGAGTCCTGTCTGACAGCTTGTCTGCTCAGCCGCACGGGCTCATCAACCTCTCTGTCCTGCCTGCTAATAAACTCAGCTCGTGGGACCATTCTGCTTGATGATCTCTCCTTGGGGAGTTTTTAAGGCTTTGCTCAGTGAAAACTACTTGGAGTCTATTAAAATTGCAGCTCTGCTGTTGTCATGTTGTCCCGGAGAGTCATGGGAGGTGCCYGTCACCCAGGTGGAGGTGACTATTACATATTCAAGCGAAAAAACAACCCCCGCTCTGGGAAGAGAGGCATCCCTGCCAGCAAATGGAATGGAAGGTGCTTATCTGACACTTTAAGGGATGAGCCTGAGGAAAGGAGACACACAGCGTTTCACTGTACCCTCGCTCTGCTGCTGAAAACACCTGTGATGCCTTTGCTGAAGGGATTGAGCAAATGGGCAGCGGCTGTCCCTGGGCTCTAGGTCACCAGCCCTGTGCTGCTGCCGCTGCTCCTCCCCTGCGGGTGCTGCCAGCTGCCTCTCCAGGCTGCAGGAACTCAGTGACACTGGACACCTGTTGGGGAAACTGCCGACACCACCACAACTTTGGAATTTAGCTGTGGCAGAGTTCTCTGCTTTCAGGATGGGATTCTGCCTCAAAACATTTRCATGTACCGGCAGTCATCTCATGCAGGACACTGCCTGAATAAATCAGAAGACAACAGTTGTGGGATCTATAGTGTCTATAGAGGATACATTAAAAAAAATCACAATTTTAATTCTTTTCTTGGATTCACATTTGGAGAGCTAAGGGGAGGCAGCCTGAGTAGAGCTGAATGCAGAAAAACAAATTTAAATCTTCCAGGCCATAAATCTACTGTGGTTTTTGCCTCAGCCACCACAATGAAAGGACCATAAACGCCAATATTCTTTGTTGTTTAAGATAAAAAAGTTAATGAATGCAGAGTCTCAGGCTTAGTTGATGCAAAATACTGCAGTGAGATTTCAAATTTTGTTTTCATTGGGCAGCCAGCAGGGGCAAATTCTGAATCTGTGTTAGGCTTGGGAGAACCTTCCAGCATCCTGGCTATCAACAAGGCATCAGGAACYTCTTGACTGTTAAAATGTCCAAAACATTCACAACGCACTTGAAAAAACTCAGAAGGAATKAAATGTCTCATTAGCCAGATTAGATTATATAAATAATTTAAAATTATGGACAAGCAGTCTTGGCAGCTACAGAGATCTGCTCTTCCCTTTGCAAAGGCCTGCCTATTTCTTTCCCAGCAGAGCCACCCCTAATGCACAATYGTGTCTGGAGAGTTGGGTTCAGGTCTGGAAGCTGTCCCTGTKTGTGCTCTYRCCCACAGACCYTGTAGTTTGTAGTGCTGTCTWGGAKTAATTCATAACKRTAAGGTATCCCCAAAATCATCTGAYGCCTGAAAATTGCTACTGTGTTTTTAAGACCCGGCAGTTGGGAATCTCGGTCGGGGGAAGTTGGCTTTCACCAACTTGGTGGCGTTTTTAAAAAGCTGCCCATGCTGGCTCTGGCTCCCTCACAGCTCAGGACAGGGTGTGTTTGTTTTGCTGGCAGTTAGCTTGGTACTCTGGCAAAGGTTTTACTTCTTTCTTTTTCCTTCCCTTTCCCTTTCCCTTTCCCTTTCCCTTTTTGTGCATGTGTGTTTTTGTTTTGTTTGGTTTTGCTTGTTTGGGGTTTTTTTGGGTTTTTTGGGGGGTGGGTGTTGGGGTTTTGTTTTGGTTGTTTTTGTTTTTGTTTTTGTCCATGGCTTGAAAAAAATCTCAGAATCATGGGGAGGGGAGGAAGCTCAAGTCACTGTTCAAGGCAAATAGTTTCTGAGGTTTGTCCCTGAATATGAGTAACCACAGGTGTTCCATTCCTTGATAAAAAATTGATCAGGAGCAGATTTTAACCCTTTGCTGTTTACATCCCCTTTCACTCAGTCACCCAGCAAGCAGCTCTTAGAGGGGCACCCCATCCTCTAGAATGCTCTGGAGCAAGCCCAGACCTGTCGTATTGCCAGGAAAAAGGTTCCTTGGTGCTCGGSTTGTGTGCTCTGTTCATCTGTGGTGACAAATTCTGGTCCAGCTACCCTACTGGAAACCTGATGGACAAGGGCAGCCTGGGCACACTGGAGACATTGCAGTTAGTGCAGGTTGTTCTCCTGGGATGCTGGTGGGAAAAGGTCTTGCAGTGGACAGGGACATTGGGCAAATTGCTTCAAGGGGACAAAATCTGTGACCAGCACTGGGGCTGCCAGCCCCCATGGCCTCTCTGCTGTGGTTCCCAAGCAATGTTTGTTCCTCATCTCCCTCCTGGTCCAGCTCCAGAGCAGAGACAGCAGCAGTGACCCTCTCTCATTCTAACGCGCAAAGTGAGGATCCTGAGCACCTGAGGCTCATGCCAAGACTTCCCAGAGCCTGGCCACCTCATGGAGTCCCTGCCTGGTTGTCTGGCATGGACCCTCCGTGCTGGGAAGCTGTCAGCCTCTGGGGAGCCACCTACCRCCTGCCGGCCTGGCACTTTTATCATGCACAGTAAGAGGAGACATAATCAATTCCCCTGTTGGCACTTTGCACTGAATACACAGTTTTTCAGTCTGATAGCAGGACTAAATTAGTTATTTAGCAATGAGACCCTAATTTAAAGTGAGCAACTGCCCTGACAAGGATCATTGTTCAAGGCTGTCCCCCCTTTGCTTTCAGATGAGAGGCCCACCAATCCATGGAAGAGGATAAATAGACAATTAGAAAATAGATATATTTTGTTAGTTCTACAAAGCTCCCTGGTGCTGTCAGGCTCACAATAAAGGGGGCTCTGGTAAATTGGTGGGCAATGAAAGCCAGCTGTACAGTCATCACTCCTACAGACACAAAGCCATATGTGGCCATTTACAGAACATCCCTGAAAATAGATGGAGCCAATAAGACCAGGGAGAACTAAAAATACTTGACAAAGTTGCCTGCTCTTCATTTAACAAGAATAAAATATCTAATGGTGTGTAATAGAAGCCATCAATCACTCCTGAGTAAAGAACAGGTCTAATACTCTACTTTCAACTATTAGTACAAGTTTTTATTCATCTATAATAAGTCAGCAATTAGTATCTACTCTGTGCAGCATGGTGATGTTGTGCAAGGGCTCACAAAAGGCATAGGCCCAACAGCACAGCTGCAAAGACATCCAGATATCCAGACACAGACATGATAAAGAAAAAAGACCAAAAGTAAGAAACTGCCTCTTCAAAGATACCTGCGGGCACTTCCTAGCAAATAGTCCATTTGGGCTTGCAAGCAAGATGACATTTCTTTTTTACTTATTCACTTATATTCTTTCTAGGCAAGGATGCATGAATAGGTGTTAGGGAAAGTCCTTCACCTACCTGCTGACTGTTGATGAATATTTGCTTTTCCTGGAGGTAAGAATTATGAAGCTGGAAACTCCTGACATGTCCTCAGTTCTGTAAAGCAGGCCTGTGGTGTGGAACTGAGGACTGAATCTGGCCAACAACACATGGAAGTCAGGCATGAGATGGAGCCAAGCCACACCACACGTTTGMCTTCAAGGTGCCCATGGCATATGCATGCCACTGCTGAGTCATCATAGCTGTTCCAAAAAATTACTTCTTCATGTAAGCAATCGGCCAACCAAACTTGGCCAAGCCAAGTTCCATCAAAATAAACTCAAATGATTTTGCCTCGTGTTACCACTGCTACAAAACAGGACAAAGCTGCTACAAYGCTTGGAAACTGGTATTTAATGACCATGGAGCCATGGCCCCCTCACGAGATAAAAGCATGCATCAGCAAGTCCAGTGGTACAGGCTGTGCACATGAGTGCTCAGACTCCACCCTGCAATGCCGGGGTCTTTGCCTGCACTTAGAGATGGCATATGCTGCAGGGTAACTGTCTGCTCTCTTGCCTATTTTTAGTTGCTTCCACAGGACAAGAATTGTAATTTATTTTGCAGAAGAGCAAATGTCACATCCTATGAGTACGTTGTTGTACAAAATGTGATGCAGTAACTGGAGAAAAGTGACCTTCCATAATGGAAGTGTCCTATAGAACTAATAGAAAATGATAACCAATAGCTTTTACCAGATAATTATATCCCTCTTCTAGAACAGTTTCAAAAGCCAAGGACATCTCTATCCATAACACTGTGCACTTCAGGCTTGTTAGGTGTGTGCCTTTTTTTTTCTCTCTTTCTATTCCATTAAGGCAAAATTAATTTAATCTCTGTCTAAAAAAATTCATGTTGATATTGTCAGGGATTCAGACAAGGCTTAACCTTTGACTATGATTGACCAGCTCCTCCTTTCTGTATGTACTACAAGCTTAGAAGATTGCAGTTTTCCAAATCTAGCTTAATTGATCTTAARTCTATTATGTTTTCTTTTCAGGGGGATTGCTGACTGGGTAACAAATACAGAATTCTTTATATATATCTACAGCCACACATGAATGCAGATTTGATATGTCCTCTACCAGTGTAGGGTGCCATCCTGAACTCTTTTGTAAGGGCTCTTTGGACTGCTTTTGAAAGATTTCAGCAGCTGCATGTGGTAATGGAAGTAACTGAAGTGCACACCTCCWGATGCACTGTTATCTGTGTCAAAGCAGAATGAACATTTAGGTTCTGGGAACCTACAGAATACTTCTAGGAAAAACACCCCATGGCTTAGGACACATGGACTGTTCAGTGCCAGCATTTTTGCCTGAAAGAGAAAACAAGGCTCCATTTACCAGCAGAATGAGGACAGAAAAATGAGCTAATTCACAGCATTGGGAAGGAATGAGCATTCTTGCTTTGACAAGCTCAGCCAGAGGACAGAAACAATTTTACATCTAGACCTCCCTGAAAATGTTAGAACAGTCCCCAAAGAAGGGCCAGAATAACAACACACAACAGAAGTCAGCTGTCCCACTTTTCCAACATAAACATCTATGTGCCCAGGAGCCCCAGACCTGGAGCAGCATGGGTTCTGTCCCGTATTTTCATGTTTTTCATGATAGTTAGTAATACTTYGTTTTGAGAGGGTAAAAAAACTGATTTCATAGACCTACCAAATATTACCCACATATACTTTCTGTCAGCAGACTCAGCTACCTACATCTGCATCAGATGTTTTTCCATTGCCTTAGAAATCCCYCATGCTTTCTTCTCTGGTAGAAAATAGCAAAAGTTTCTATAAACTGATCTTTCCATACACATTTAGGACAGAATCTCAAAATGCTAGGAGTTAGAAGGGACCCTGGAGATCATCCACTCCACCTACTTGCTCAAGCAGGGCCACCAGGACTGTGCCCAGTTGGACTTTAGACATCTCCAAAGACGGAGACTCCACTGGCACGATGCTCAGTCACCTTTACAGTGAAGAACGGTTTGCTGATATTCAAAAGGAATCTCCTGTGCTTACATGAGTGCCCATGGTTTCTGCTCYTGTCATTAGGCACCACTGAAGAGAGCCTGGCTTCTTCATCGTCATTCCTTCCATCATTTACTTATGCACATGGATAAGATCCTCCTGAGCCTGCTCTTCTCCAAGMTGAATAGTCYCAACTCTCTCAGCCTGTCCTCATAGGATAGATGCTTCAGTCCCTCCATCGCCTTTGTGGTTGTGGGAGGCCCAGTGCTGGACACATTACTCCAGACGTGTCCCACCAGCACTGAGTATAAAGGAAAGCTCACCTCCCTTAGACTTCTGGAGACACTCTTGTCCAGGATGCTGTTGCCTTCTTTGCTGATTCATGGCCAACTTTGTGTTCACCAGGACACCTAATGTTACTTGTGCCATCTACTTTCCAGCTGGGTTTTGGGGTCATCCCTCCCCTTCGACAGCACTTGGCTTTTCACTTCTTTGGACTTCAAGAGGCTCTAATCAGATTAAAACAAAACAAAACAAAACAAAACAGACCCCAAAACAAACAAACAAACAAACAAACAAACAAACAAACAAAACCAAACCAAAACAAAAAACCTGGAGTTGCATTTGTAGTAGCCAGCTAAACAGAGATGATCTTACCTGAAGTGCAGCACTATGGATAGAATATGAAGTTTTGCTTTGCACACTCAGAAAAACACACTGAATGTGTCTGGACAGTGTACAGTCAGCAGTTCAGCACAGCTCCTTGCTGGGCTCGTTGCCATATATGGTCTGTGTGTGCCCTGTATTCCATTGGTGCCAAATGACAGCTGTGAGGGGAAGGAGCATTTTTCAATCCTAAGAGACCCAGAAGGGTCTTTCCCAACAATTGACAAGTCCAGAGAGGTGGCCTATCCCAAACAGACCTTATCCCTCTATCAGTTGATTGGAGCTCAAATCCTCTCTGCCCTGCATTCACCTCCTAGAACCAAAAGACCATTGCAAGCCATTTGCACGGGCACAAACAGCAACGACATGTCTCACACCTTGGAGGCAGTGCAAGCCAACAGGACAGGAGYAGACAGAGCATGCAAAGATGCCTGTTTTCCCCTGCTAAATGTTCAAAACCTTAGGGAAAACGCAAATCCCTCATAACTTCAAAAGCAAAAACAGCCTGGCTGAGTCCCTTCAACAGAGGGCCCCATGCTGAGATTGCAGGAGCATCCAAAGTGATTTTCAGAGCTCTGCTTTGCAGAAAATAGAGCACAGTGCTTGCAATCCACGGGGACAGGTTTGACACACTGCTGTTAAATGGAGTTATATGATTATTTACAAGGCATAGCCTTAAAGATCCTTTCTATGATTAAATTATCATAAAATGTTTCAATACATGAAAGCCACCAAAGAGGATGTGTTTGCAAGGGATTCTTTTTGTTTTGTTTACATGTGATAAATAAAATCAAATGGACAAATAAAAAGTAATTGCTTTTCAGAATGAGCTTGTGCTCATTTRTATGATTATGACTTTTTGATTAACCTTTTTTTCCTTTCTGTTCTGTACATAGTAAGCAGGATCATCTCCTCTTGTAACTTTATCATTTTAATAAACCTTGCCATGCCAGCAGCAACCATGGACCATTGTCCATGACCACCTGAGCCCTACTTAACTGATTTAATGAATTTACCTTRCACAATCCTTGAAAACAAGTTTAATCAAATCCATTTGCTACACCAGAAACTCAATGGCCACTCTAGTTACATCTTGGTGGAGAAGGAGGGGGTGGGTGAGTGTGTCTGTGTGTCTGTGTGTGTAAAAGTTTGTGGGTTTGTCTTTTGGAGAAGAAATTGGCTTTTTCTCTGTGACCTTTGCTAAGTGAAACCATACATATGAAGAATAGATTAACTTCTCTCAAGAAAAGGAAAACAGTAAGAGCAGCCATACAAGTCTGTTCAGTCTGTCTGATCATGATGGGATCATCTCAGTATGGAATGTCCATGGAGGAATACAGTAAGATAGCCATTACTTTACTAGGGTTTTAATAAAATATTCTCCCACTAAATAATCATTTACAGTTCATGAGTGTCAGCACCTCAGTTTTAGCAAGATTTCCAATTCAGAAACATGAAAGAGGGGCAGTCCTTGGGTTTATAAAGTAGTTGCAAAAAAAAAAAATCACAGGAAAAGAGATGAAAAAGGGAGTTGACTATACAGTTCATAAACTGGTCAAAATTGCAAAGCCACAGCATATTGAAAAAAGCTACACACAGAGTGACRCACAGCTTGAAAACAAGCCAAGTGACCAAGACACCATCCCCAGCAGGTTGTGATGTGTTGGTCCCTGTCACAGCAGCATGAGGGGGAACTGCTGCCCACTACACTCTCATCAAAGCCATCTCCAGAGTCAACARAGGTCACAAGACTCTCCGTACTCGGGGAAGGCAGGCCAAGAGCATCCTTCACAGGAAGGCTTTGAGTGGGAGGCAAAGGACCTGAGAGCTGTCACAAACTGAGAAGGTACAAGAGTTCTGGAAAAAAAGTAGAAACTGGTGGAACAGGCAGGAAAGAGGAGAAAGAAGGTGATACAGACAAGAAGGGCCACAAGGCTGTGAGGCAGGCTGTGTGGATGGAAAATTGCTAGTAATACTGAGAGAAAGACCTCCGTCTGCATCTCCAGGTCTGTGACCAATGACAGCTTACACCCAAGAGCTAATGCTAAGGATGGGGCTTGGCAGCTGTATGTTAGATGGACTTTGGAAGATGAGGTAAGACKTGGTGACAGCTTTCTGTGAAGGTCTTGGACTGGGACAGCTGCCAGCTCCCAGGAGGTAAGAGCGGCCCCTGGTTCTGTCCAGCCTAAAACAAATCAGAATGTTGTTGATGTAACATACAAACGACTCCATTTCTTTTTGAGGAGATGTTGGGTAAAGGGTTGTTTTCTTGTGATGATGACTCAAGGCARTAGGAAGGGCTAAAGAAGAACTGCTCATTATGATTATTGCTTCTGTGCTGCAGAAACACAATGAATTCTGCCCATTACTCCCAGTAGGATATTTTCCCCCTTCCCTTTCCTTCTTCAAAGAGAAGATCCTTAAATTATTGTCATCTCAAGATACAAACACAGTTTATTTTCCCAAGACTTGATTAGGCATATCATTTCCACCTTTTATATCTAACATTTAAGTTTAATCATGAAGTTGTTAACCATAAAAAAAACCCTTTTAAATGGGTATAGTACATTCAAAAAATTAGTATTTCAGAATGAGCACTTAAAGAGAAAATTTATGCATAGAAACAATGGAGAATTACAATTAAGAGCTCTAGGGATTGGGGAGTGATTTGTCCAGCCATTACACAGTCATTTCAATTTAAATTAAAATTGCAACTATTTTCTAGTCTACTAAAAATATGTGTTGTCACATTAAGAGTTTTAATGGAGCTTTCTCTAGGGAATGTAGCAAAGCTAGTTAGTAGCATATAAATAACTAAATATTGGAAACTGAATAAATTCATTGCCAAAACRCTAATATGATAAAACCAAAAAAATGGCAGTAGATGAGTTTATTTTCTCTAGTGAAGCGTAGTCCTTATCTTAAACCAAAGAAACTGTTGCACAGGGTGTCCAAGTCTACATGGTTTAACCAGAGTTGACTGATAAAAATAAATAAATAAAAAGATATCTTTTTCTAACCTGACAAGTGCCTGTGTGAATGATGCTGCATACTTTGTTAACAAACTACAACAGTGCTACCAAAATGTGCAATCATCCCCCCTTCACCTAGAATATGCAAAATAAGTCACTGTGGTCTATCCAATATCCCTGATGTAGGGAAAGTTGTCTTACTCTTTATGTTTTCAGATTTTAGCTTAGTGATTGAGGTTTAAGTCTTAACCACTGCAAAACAAGTTTTCAGAAATAGAGGTTTTTACTGTGTTGCTTTAACACAGTAAAAACCTAAACACTAAGATTTAGCAGAACAAAATGTATCCATTCACCAAGACAAAGACAGCCTTCAGSTGATCCTGGATGGCTTTYACAATTCAGAAGGTACTTGGKATCTGGAAGCATCAGCTGCTGTGCTGGGTGTGCTAGGCAGTTTYCATAAAGAACAGGACAATGTGTTTTGCCCCCTTCACTCACCAGCTCTGTACCTGGATTCCAGAGAAACACTAAGAACTTGGAGCTCACCCATTCTGACTCCCAGTGCTGCAGATAGGATGTCAGCTGTGGGGGAAATGCTGTCCCCTGACCTGCTGCTCTGTGCAGTGCAGATACCTTMACTCCTAAAGGGAAGAATCTCCCTCCTGCTCCTGTGCTCAGAAATGTAAAGGAACACATCCTGCCTGTAAGTGCCTCCATACCTGTCAGCCCCAGGCAGAGACTTCTCAGTGGGGTGTTTCTTCTTGTACCATCATTAACAAATCAGTGTGCTGTGCAGTTCCATGCAATGCCTGCACCTGCAGAAGGGTGGGGTGTCCCATGTGGGATGGATGGCAGCTGTCAGGTGTGAATGGAAAGAGGTGTTCCGAGGTCATGGGAAACATCTCCCAAACATTAAGCAGACTTTAGGGACAGGAGGGTTTAATGCAAAACTTTTTTGAAGCCTGTTTGCTATTATAGCTCTCAAACACCTGGAACGTAAAGCTTTAGGGACCAGCAGCTACTACCAAATATATTAGAATGAAACAACTAAAATTTTATCATCCACCTCTCCCAACAAAAATTGGCTACATTTAGACATTGGAAGAGCTTTCCTTATGGCATTCCCAGTTGTTTTTTCAACTTGCTGCTTTCATAAATTACAGATGTCTGTATTGTAATTCCCTGAGTTAGTATATTGACTTAAATTTAGTAAAACAAAAGGTAAGCAATCAGACTAATAGCCTCAACTCTGACCAAGCCTGGATAGCAAAGTCTATGTGGTTTTCCTTTCCTTTGCATCTAAACCAAAACTTGCTCTATGGGCTCAATAATCAGCTTAACTTCATGAGCAAATGTATTTTGATTCTCCCTTCTCTAAATTTTATTCTGTTTTTGTCTMCTCAGATTATGCAGATGTTTCCATYYTAAAGCAAACCAGCTGCAATTTCTCGTTTGAGTTCCTCTGACCCTTGCACCCATCTATCTACCCATCTACTCTTCTGCAAAGCCATCCAGCTAGACAAGTTCTGAAGAAAAGAGACAAAGAGTGACAATCTCTATGAAAAATATCTTCCTCTATATAATTTTAAAGCAGTCTTTAAAGAGGATCTGCACATCAAGCTTTGAATGGAAAAATAATTTACACACRTGAACTAGTRACCTRTAGGGGTAAAGTAGGAAGGGTTCCCTGTTGTCTGTTCTTCAAAATAAAATCAACATGCCACACAGTTTAAGATATCAAAGTTACTCAGTCCTCCTTTGTGAACTGGTTTTCTTAGTAATCTGTGAGTAAAAGGCAAAAGGCACATTACACTGCAATAGATTGTAAATGTGATTTCCAGAGGAACAGAAGTTACTCCATGAATTACTGAGGTAAGGGAGCCAAAAAGATGAAAGATCGTCTGCTGAAGAGGGTAGAAATTCTGGTAGGTTCTTCARTAATTGGTCTGGGACTACTCTTGCYAAGTATATTTGTTAGTGGCCTAGACACAAACTGTAGAAGGCACTTCAGAAAATTGCATGGTAAGTAAAAGATCACAGAATTACAGAATCATTAAGGTAGGAAAAGAACTCTAAGATCAAATAAATAAAAGGGTTAATGCACCATCACTGTGTTCACCACTAACCCATGTCCCCARGTGCCATATCCACACACCTTTGGAACRCTTCCAGGGATGGTGACTTCACAACTGTCCTGKACAACCTGTGCCAGSGCTTGACAACCCCTTCAGTGAYGGAATTTTCTCTAATATCCAYCCRAA
The DNA here is from genome assembly GCA_902810485.1 of Alauda arvensis. Lineage (NCBI taxonomy): Eukaryota > Metazoa > Chordata > Aves > Passeriformes > Alaudidae > Alauda > Alauda arvensis. The sequence continues at coordinate 80,608 of CADDXX010000984.1, read as the reverse complement.
AYTCCCCTGCTGCCACTTGAAGGCGTTTCCTCTGATCCTGCAGTGAGTTGACTGGGAGAAGACACCCACCCCCACTTTGCTATAACCTTCTCTCTGGGAGTTGTAGAAAACAGGAAGGTCCCCACCAAACCTTTTTCTCCAGGCTGAACCCCTTCAGCTCCCTCAGCTGCTTCTCATCAGATTTCTGGTCCAGACTTCTCCCAAGCTTCATTGCCCTTTTCTGGACACAATCCTGCAGATCCATAGATTATTCTAAATTGGAAGAGATCCACTAGGATGACGAAAGTCCAACTCCTGGCCCTGCACAGGACAGTCCCAAGAATCACACCTTGTGCTTGAGAGTATTGTTCAATGCTTCTTGAACTCTGCCAGTTTTGGTGCTGTGACCACTTTTCCTGGGGAGCCTGTAAACTGAATTGTCTGCAAACTTACTTGGCATCCCTTTGAGTCCTGCATCCAAGTTGTTTACRAAGATGTTGAAGAGAACTGGGCCAAGGATGGAAACCTGCAGAACTGCACTGGTGGCCTGTCGCCAACCTGATGTTGCACCATTCCCTTTGTGCCTGACCCACCAGACATTGCATGGTGTGTTTATCCAGCTGTGGGATGAGTAGTCTAGAAGGACCCTGTGAGAGGCAATATTTTACCATCTGATTATTAGAGAGAGATGCCTCTACCTGAATTAAGGTGCAAGCAACACCAGTCAATAGTATGGATTTTATTTAAGAGTTTATTTAAATGTGAGGTAGGGAGAGATAAAAGAAAAAAAAAACCAAATAACAGAAAAGAGAGCAGGGAAAAAGAGACAGAGAGTGAGAGAAAGAGACAGATGAAGTAGAAAGATAATCACCATCCCTGTGGATCCAGACAGTATTCCATCAGTCCTCTTCACCTGGGCTTCTAAGTGGTAGGGGTCCTGAGGTCACTGAAAATTTCTCACCATTTCAACATTTGAGCAACAAAGAAATTAACGCTCATTGACTACACAGTTCTCTTATTCTATTATTCTATTGGTTAAATTATTCTTTCCTTTCTAATGCTAATCGGTTCCATGCTCAGTCTTCCTCTTCTTTTATTTCAGKGGGTTTCTTGTCTTTGATCAGTGGGCTATGGTATCCCCCTGCAAGACCTGTCAGAGCTGGTTTTCACCATAGYTGCTGAGTACACATTCCTTGTGGATACAGTCTCCCAAAGACTTGTTTACCTTTTCTTATGCCAGAGATAAATGGAAAATATCATAATCTTTGTCTTACCTCACGTTCTCATTAGGTGGCTTAACTCACAATCCAAATTCAAGGAATCCAGGAGGCATATTTGGGGTGAGGTARAAAGGGGGAGGAGGAATGGTAGGGTAGGGAATGGGGGGTGGGTTATGGTGGTCACAGATGAGCAGTTGCACAGTTCCCTACARCAGACAGAGTCTTCAGCAATTTTAGGAATTGCTGTTTGAGGAAATTGTGATCTTTAAGTCTCTTTACACAGTATCAGAAGCTTTACTGAAATCCAAAAAGATTATTTCATCTGGCTTCCCTTGATCATCTAGGTGGGTTACCTTGTCAAGGAAAGGAATCAGATTTGATAAGCAGGACTTAACTCTCATGAAACCATGYTGGCTGTGACCTGTGCCTGTGTAGTCCTTCAGATGTTTTTCAGTACCTCCCAGAATTATTTTCTCTATAACCTTATCAGGCACTGTAGGGTCATCCTTCTTGTGCTTTATGACAGCTTCCACTCAACTGGGATGTCTCCRGAGTCCCAAGACTGTTCAAATAGTGAGAGAAGCCTCACAGTGACATCAGCCAGCTCTTTGAGTATTCTCAAATGAATCCCATCGGCCTCATAGATTTCTAGGGATCCAGCTGGTGCAGCAGATCCCTACAACTTCAGGATCAACTGTGAGTTTACTGTCTCAAGCCATGGTCATTCAGCTCAGGGCACTGGGAATCCCTTAGCCTATGCTCAAGAGAGGTAAGGAAAACCTTAAAATAAAAAAAAATAAATATCCCTGTCTTGTCAAACTCCCTATTTGTGAGGTGACCAGCCTCATTCTGGAATGGGCCAATGTAATTACTGCACTGTTTTTTCCTAATGTATTTTAAAACCCTCTTTTTATCATCCCCCACAGTTCTGGCAAATTTCAACTCCAGTTAAGTTGAGTTAAGTCTGCAAAAATTTTCTCCCTGCAGAGCACCATCTCTGTGTTCCTGTCATGTCACCCAACCATCTCCTGCTGGGCACCTCCTTTTTTTGCTTTACCTCCAAAACAAGATCCCTGCTCAGCCAAGCCAGCCTTCTGTCTCATCTGTTTGACTTGCAGCATTTTGGAATTGCCTCTTCCTATGCCCTTAGGAGGTGATACCTAAAAAGTGACCCATACTAATGGAACCCAGCACCTTTGGAARAATTTTCACAGGGATCTTGATCACTATTTCCCTGAGCAGCCTTAGTCTGCTCTACTCATGTCCAAAGATGCTTTCTTTTTGTTTTCTGACTCTTTTCCTTCTAGCATCAGAGATTTTAAACTCACATTGAGGCTGTTGTAGCAGATAGCCACCAATTATGTCATTCATGCAACCCTCTCTGTTAAACAAGCAACAAATCAAGGAGAGCATCTTTCCYAGTCAGCTCTCCTAGAACTTGTATAAAGCTCTACCAGTGAGCCCTCCTAGTTCCTATGATAGAAACCTTTTTACCCTCTGAGAATGCATCACATCAGGTGTCAGCAGATCAGGTGTTGTATAGACCATACCATGGTCAAAAATGCCAACATTTATGCTAATGACAGAAGCCCCAAAGCCCAGTGTTGATTTATGGATCTGCCTGTTCCTTTGAATATTGTTTCTTTGAATATTATTCCTTGGTATTGGAAGGACTGTAGAAAACACTGTCTGGTCCTGATCCTTCAGTCAATCCTCCCTAGGTCCTGAAATTCCCTTTACCCTCAGACTTCTCTTTATTGTCTTGTCACTGCTGACTTGAAGAACCAGTATCAGAGAGCTGTAGTAGACTGRAGAGTTTTCCAGTAATGCCCCTWACTTGACCTCTGAGAAAGARTAGACTTCTTTGTAAATTGAGTCGAGGCTCCATATCAAACTTTCTATTCCCCTTAGAAGGGAATCATGAGAACTGTTCTTTTCCTCTTAATGAGGAAAAATGAGGATGTGACACAGAGATAGATTGTGTTGCCCTCATTGGCCCCACTCCCCCCAGAAATACTTTCATCCACCTCATCAGCTGACTGTCTTTCTAGTTCCAGGCCTTCCCACCTGTAGTAGAAAGGGCCAGTCCTACTGGTCATCGTCATGTTTCCAGAAGGAGGAGCTTTTCTCCTAGAATGGGCAGAGACCAGCTTTCAGCTCTCCTGTTCAACAGACCATTGATTAGCTATCTGACARCGTTATGAATCCATCTGGCTCTCTATTACAACAGAAGTTCAAGACTCCTTAGACTGTAGCACATCTGAGAATTCATCAATCTCTCACTCTCTTGAATACTGCATGTTCACTTCCCATTGATTCTTTACCTGGTGATGCAGCACGTCGATCACAGCTGAAAAAGGAATGATTGCTGGCCTCAGCCTCACAGAGAGGCATCCAGCACTCCTGATAACCTGGGATCTAGAGCTGTATGTAGCATCAGCACRTCTGGCTGGAGGCTTCTGACATGGCTGGTGCAGTGACTTCAGCAGCTACAGGCACAGGCCAAAACTCCTGAGAGAGGATACACTATTAAGACTAGAGCTGAAAAGGTCTCTTTGTGTCCTTCACCAACTTCTTGGTCTGTTTTCTGCCTCTATGGGCTGCTCTCCAGCTCTCTGAGAGAGAGCTTCTTGCTCATGCCATCCCTAGAAACTGACATGGCACGTCCCCGTTTGCTCACTCCTATTCTCCTGGTTCTGGATCATTTGCATTCCCTAGTGCCATTTAAATCTGCTTTGCTGCTTCTGGCATTGTCCCATCCTTGATGGTGGGCTGCCCAGGCCTTCCAGGTCTGGATGGGGCTGGCTGCTGCTTGGGTAGCCCAAGCTCAGGAACACCCCTGTACAGCTGAGTCTCTCACCCCTAGACTTATCTCAGTTGCCACTGATGCTGCCTCTTCAACAGACAAGTATCTTTCTTGTCATGATGGACCCAAAACTGAAGATGATCTTACAGGAACAGAAAGGAGGGACTGARAACACATAGAGCAGAAAGAACATGAATACCCATAGCACAAAGTACTAGGAGCAGTAGTTCTGGCAGAGAAAAAAATGAAGAATGGGGCTACTGCATGAAATCTATACAGGGACTTACAAGTATAGGGATCAGCTGTTTTTAAAAGAAGATGAACCAAGATCATCTCAACGCTGGGATGATAAAATGCAGAGTCAAGATAAGGCCCCAAAGTTTGGTGAATTCAGTCTTACAAATCATACATTGGCAGGTTGTAATGACTCATATACTTGGACAAATGGTAGCATCATCAAGAGATAAGAGTTAAGCATAGTGGTAACATCAAGACAATGTTCATGTGCAGTTGTCATGATTTCATCACAGCTGACAACTCAGCCCCACGCAGCCRCTTGTTCACTCCATCTCAGTGAGATGGGGGAAAGAAATGGAAGGGTCAAAGTTAAAACACTTGGTTTGAGATCAAGACAGTTTAATCRGCAAAGAAGAAGCACACAAGCAAAGTAAATCAAGGCATTAATTCCCCACTTTYCATGGGCAGGAAGGTGCTCAGCCAAACCCATGACAGCAAGACTTCTTCATGCCTAACCACAACTCAAGAAGACAAATGCTGTCCCTCCCTTCTGGCTTCTYCCCTGTGTTGGTTTTGCATGGCCTGATCTTWGATAGCTTGGGGCCYACAGAGGTGGCTTCTGTGAGAAGCTGCAAGAAACTTCCACCATGTCTGGCAGAACCAATTTCTGATGGCTCTGAAGATGGACATGCTGCTGGCCAAGGCTGGGCCAATAAGAGAGGTTGGTAACACCTYTGTGATAACATATTTAAGAAGAAATCAAAAACAAAGGTGGTGGCTCTGTTTTAATTCCAGCTAGAGAAAAGGAGGTGAGAACATGTGAGAGAAACCACATGGAGACACCAAGGTCAGTGGAGAAGGAGGGGGAGGAGATGCTCCCGGAATGGAACCTGACGTTCCGTGCAGGCTGTGGTGAGGCCATGGTGAAGCAGATGTGCCCTTGCAGCCCATGGGGATCCAGGGGAGATGCAGAGATCCACCAACAGCCTGTGGGGAGGTGCCCACACCAGAGCAGGTCGATGCCCAGTGGAGGCTATAATGCAGTGGGTGACCTGGTGGAGAGAGGGGGACTCTACTTCCAAACTGGAGCAGCCTGTCCTTGGAGGGCTGCATCCCACGGAAGAGCGTCCCCCATCACAGCAGTTTTGGGAGGACTGTCTGCCCATGGGGGGAGTTCACATTGCAGCAGGTGTGGTAGGGCTGCTGCTTGTGAGACTGGAACCAGACTGGAGAATTTCTCAGAGAACTGCCTCTTGTGGGAAAGGACACCACGGTCTCACAGGGGAATGACTTCTCTCCCTGAGCCAAGCAAAAGAAAAGCTTGTGTGACAAACTGATCAAACCCCCCATCCCCTGTCTCCCTTCATTGTTGGTGGAAAGGAGGGAAGTGTTAGGGGRAAAAGGTATTTTTAAGGGCTTACTTTATTTCTCRTTTTCCTGCTCTGATTTTCTTAGTAATAAATTCACTTAGTATTTCTAAATTGAGCCAGTTTAGYCCTTGGAGTGTTTTTTCCTGGTCCTTATCTCAACCCATGAACCCTTTACTAAATCTTCTCTCCTCTGCCCAGCTGCAGCAGGGGAGGGTGAGTGAGTGGCTTTCAGGGATGTCTGGCATTTGGCCAGCATCAAACCGCAACATCCCCACAGAATTAAGTGCTGATGATGACACCCTATGGTTGGAGATATCCCTTGGGTCAGTTGGGTTTTGCTATCCTGGCTGTACCCCCTCCCAATTCCTTGTGCCCCCTGTCAGAGCATGAGAAGCTGAAAAGCCCTTGACTTAGGTTAAGCACTGTCCAACAACAGCTAAAATGTCTGTGTGTTACCAATGTTATCCTCCTCCTAAACCCAAAACATGGCATTGTGCCAGCTCCCGGGAAGAAATTAACTCGATCGCAGCCCAAACCAGTACAATAATGAACATAAATTGAGTTTAGATTCCAAAAGAAATTCCAAGGGATTGATGCTAGTAMAGGTCCCTAGGAATTGCAAAGCAAGCATACTTTCAAGACTGACAGATACCCATGGCATTATACAACCTGACTGAGTGAACACAGGCAAGCAAGACAAAACTCTTGGCCTGTGTCTGTCTGTACAAAGACTTCCACAAAYCTGGCACACAACCCATGCTTCTCTTCACCACATCCTCCTTTCTCTGTTAATCCTTGTTTTCATCTTCGAGTTCCACCTGAGGTCAGGTGGAAATAGATTTCCAGCAACATTAGTAAAAAAAATTAGTGATATAGTAGCAGTTTGGTTTAATAAAAAAAAGGCACACATGATTCCTSTTTCTTGCCTTTTTTCTAATTCCTATCACCAAATGTTATGCATTCACAGCAAGGAATATTAGTAAAGTCAGGATGGTAGCCTATGAAGAAGAACCTTATTTCACACATCAGAGCTTGTAAGACAATGTGAATCAAATCAGTGATCTTTAGCTTAAAAAGAATGAACAAGACATCCTAATTACTTCTTGTCTGTTCACAACATCAGTTTTGTCACCATAGGGAGAAGATAGTTACACACAGAGAATGTGCATTTAAGCAGTGGCAGTTTGAGTATTCCACCATACTTCTGTAGTCATTCCTGAATTTAAAACTCAGAGAATGCAAGGCAAATAAATGTTTCAATTCTTCAGCCCCTGGGCTTTATGACTGACTGGTGATTTAAAACACATCCCAATATTCATTAGTGAAGCTGMTATCAATATGCCTCCTTCTATCAGCCCTTCCATCTTTTACCCTTACTTCATCCTGATCAAATTCCAGGCACAAGCCAAATTCTTGGGGAGGAGTTACTACTGAAACAAGAAAGCGAAGAAAATCAGAGATCACATGATACTACAGCACTCCAGATACACATCAGCTGCAATCCTCAGCAGCTTCACCAACAGTTTTAGCTGATTTCCAACTGATATCTGATATTTAGCAGACTCAAATTTCAGCACCCAGAAACCAAACAGGGGTGTCATGTTGCAGCTGGATATACTGAAAGTATTTAAGTGCTGATATGAAGCTTTAAGTACCAATTCTTCAGAAAAATAGGTTAGCTCTGCTTTTACCAACACAAATCTCTAATTCATGTGCCTGTCACACACTACATATGAGATCTCCTGCACTGTATGGGCATCACCATTCACACTTCAGTACTAGCAGCTAATGGATGTCAAAAGCACAGCTGCCTACTACAGCACAGGCATAGTCAAGGGTACCCAGAACCTATTCTGAACCCTGGCGCACAGACCCCACACATCTCCCTGCTCTCCATCTGCTTCAGTCAGGTGCTCACTGCAGGCACGCAGCACTTGCACTCTGGGCCCTGGACACTCCAGACTCCTGTGTCACCCTCAAAACYAGCACCTACCTTCTGCCCATGTGACATCCCTGCTCAGACATGAGGCCTCCTGCTTTCTTGCTGGTCCAGTTTCTTRTTTGCTGGGGAGTACATATACACACGTGGGTTGGGGGGACATAGCCAGCACCAGGCTGAGACCTCTGAGCATTGCCCCAGCAGCTGGCACCATTGCACCAGCTCTCTCAACACCCTAGACCCTCAAAATTCCAGCCTTACCAAAGTTCTGTTTTGATGCCGTTTCCCCAGAGCCCCTGTGCTTGCTGTGACTGACAGGGTTGTTCTGTCATCTTTCTGTCAGAGACTAGAATCAAAAAATGTGTCAAGTTGAAGGGAATCAGAACCATCAAGTCCTACTCTTCTTGCAGTACTGCCTGTCAGCTTTGCACCCCTCTATTTTAATTTCTGACTCTCCCACTTTTCCTTAGCATCCCATTTGACAAGGTCCTTGATTAGATAACCTTTCCAAAGTGAACATGATCATGTTCCACACTCTCTTATCAATTAATGTGATCAACCACCCCTGGCTCTCATTACTACCTCACTTACCATCCCTCAGGTGGATTTGTGTCAGTGTTCATGTTGTCCCACTTTTCCTACTAGTCCCTTCTGCACCTAAAATGTTCTTGACCAGAAACATTTCAAGGAGCAGCAGTTCTCTCTTTGCTCTCCTTCCTTCCCAACATTTCTACTTTTTCTTGAAATCTGCTAAAAATGTTCCTGTTCCTTTAGCTATAAAGCAGCAACTGGACAACCCAGCATTGGAAAAAAAATTGATGGATGCTTCTATCTTGATACAGGCAAAATAACCCTCCAGTTTCTGAGGTCACAGAGAACAARCAGACAGCTTTCATTAGCAGCCAGATCTCATTCTTCCAGCAATGCTCAGCTCTCTCACACACCCAACCCTTGGGTGAATGTGCCTCAGGCTTTCGTTAAGGAGCAATAACATGGGGCTTACATGCAGCATATGGTAGTGAACTCCTGTTTAAGAAAAAGCTTCAGCACACTATCAACTTGTCTAGATATTCCTGAATGTCATCTCATAGAGAAAGGCTTTGACATGTGTCTTCTCACTGCTGCTGCTTGGACTCAGCCTGGTGTGGTTTCTTCTGTAGCACAACTRAAGGCAGAAATACTCCACACAACACCCAGCACAAGCTTAGGGAGATACACATCTGTTTTTAAGGTATGATAGCAACCCCCCAACCAACTCATATATGTTCTTGCTTTTTTCTGCATATTTCAAGTTTTATTTCTGGAGCTTTAGTTCTACTAAACCTGTCAGTGAATTTCTTGTTGACAGTTGGGTGACAAATGCCTTCTTCATTCAGAACAGTTCAAAGGTGGTGGTGTTCTTCAGAGGTCCTCCTATCATCACATTAACACAAGAGCATCAGAAAGAGCACAGGCTTGTTAAGCATCACTGAGGCTCCATAATGAGATAGCACAATGCTTTGTATGGGATCAGTTTAAATCCTAGCACTCTTGACTTCACATTTATTGAAGCCCGTTCCTATTTTGTACAACACTGAGCATATAGTGTAACTCTGGGAACCACAGCTGTGACTTAGTTAATGATCTCAATAAATCCTACTTAAGCAGAGACAGGAAGAGAATTATGCAAATGACTATTACTGTGCACCATGCACTTGATAACTGAAGACATCCCACAATAAGCTTCAGCACATAAAACCAGTACTTTTTWAACCCAGATATGTGAAAAGTATGTAAGCAAGGGAATGGCTTACAGAATTTCACTCCAGAAAAGCTGCAGTTACAGAACATTTATTACAAACCCAATGTTAAAGGAAGCATACAGAAGGAATATGTACAAAGAGGGATGGTTAAAAAACCAAGATGACATATTTTTCACAGATAGCTGTGACTGTGAGAAAGAATTACTTCTCTGAAAAGACCTCTCTAAAACATCATGATAAAAGACCCTGCCACTCACACTTGGCAGCTAGATAAGATGTCTTCTATCAGCCTCTTGTAGACCCAGGCATCCCCTTTAAGCCGTTGTCGCCGGATACCCACTGCTTCAGGCTTAGYGAGCTGACAGACTTCCAACTCAAACTCCATAGTTACTTTACCAAAATCTGATCGTGTTTGACATTTCAGGGTATAACTATAAAACAGAAAGGAAAACAGAAGAATTATTGAATCATTTTGCATTTGTTTTACAATGCTWTTTTAAAATAACAGAAGTGCTTAAAATAAAATATCCCATCGCTGTTCAGAATATTGTGAAGCAGTCYACAGTTTAGTCACCTGAGCTAAATATTGTAGTTTCTGGGCACCACATTTATTATTATGCCCTAGGACCAATATGCAGCACCAATGTCCTACCCTGCCACAAGAACCCCTGCAAGCCAATGGCCCCCATCCTCAGATGATGGAAAGTTCCCATGTTTTTCCTAGACAAGAACACTCCTCTCTGTTGGTTGCAGCTCAGCTGATGTGAAAATGGGAAAAACTGAATGCAGAATTTGAATGATTACAATGGGAGCAGGTGCYGCTGTGCAATCCAGCATCCTTCCATATTATGAGTTTCAAAATGCATCAGAGGTTGATGTATACTCTGATGTTCTTCCAAYACCCATCACTGAAATAGTCAAGAAYTTGAGAAAATACATATTGAAAAGTGAGAACAATGGTTATTTCATGTATTGGGAGCTCAGGAAATAAGTCTTTCAGTTTGATCAAAAGTAAGAACCAATCTAACCAAAGCAGTACCTTAGTGTAGCTAGTAAACAGTACAAATTCAAATAATCCAGAAAAAGGTGTGTGGCTTCTACACATTTTTAAAAATGTACTGACCTCTTGCCTAAAGGCTAATATCTTTTAACTGCCAAGAATGAGAGTTAAAAGGTATCCCTACCATTTTCCAAAACTGTCCCATTTGGTCATGTGATATACCTAAACCAACTTTTGATATTCAAAATTTCACGTGAGACAGGCTGTGAATCTAGAAAACATAAAAGCTAAAACTAAAGGCATCATTTTTGGTTCATAACTGTTGGTGAAAGAGCTCTGCTAGAACATGCTTTAAACAGTTTTGCGCTATGTAGGCAGGTTTTATTGCAAACATTCATTTAGTGCTTTGTACAATTTCTATAAAGATTATTTTACAATGGGGTCAAGAAACTAAGTTGAAATACTTTGCTTTTTAAGGACTGGACTAGCAACCATTTAGTTGTTACAACCATTCAACTTGTATTAGTTGAACTAATAATATTTTACACTTACCCCTTCTGAACATATTCCACATGCTTCTTTGAAAGAACAGTGATTATTTCATTCAACAGTTCCTCTGGATTCAGCAGATGAGTGGTTGTAATGTTACAGTGTGCCTAAAAGTAGTCAGCTTGTTAAAACAATTCAAGGAATAAAAATATAAAAATCTCTCTCTTAAAACTGAAGGCATTGCAAAACATTTTCACTAAGGAAGTTTTAGAACAGCTAACCATGGGGACAAATGCTTCAATATCCCAAAACTATCACCCTCCTGTATGGTCCAGAGCTGGGAAATGGCCTAAACCTGAGATAGCACCATTCAAGTATAAAGAAAAGAGGTTACTTTTAAATGTACTGTTATAGGGGGTTTTAATCACATCTTGTATTTCATTTAACAAGCTTGTGCACTAAGTGACCTCTTGCACAACTAGCAGATGCCCAGAGGTATTGGGAGGAAGTGTATGACAATTGTAACATCTCAAAACGCTCCATCTGCCTTCTGAAGTCACAGAAGCAGCCAAGAGAAGACAAGACTGAAAAAAGCTTGAAAAATTAACGCAGGTTGAGGATGCAAAGTCAGGAGAAGAGTGCTTCTTGTGGTCCTTATTTGGATTTAAATGTACACAACAGTTACTCTGACATAAGTGCTGTAACACTGTCTTGCCATACTGGAACCCAGGGTCTCTAGACATCCTCAGGAATTTTACATACACTACAGACAAGAGGAACTGGGGCAGGAGGMTAAAGGCATTTAGAGAAAGAATATCTAGCTTCCAGTTGCTCRGGTTCCTGGACTATTTGTACAGTCTAGACTCTTGTCTGATTGCCTGGTCAGGTTTGTAGCCCAGTATCTTGTCCTGAATGTGCATGACTGACAGACAGCTCCCAGTGTGTAGTAGGTGTCCCAGCAGCCAGTCAGCTAAAGGGACACATCACTGGTTTCTACACAAYTGCTTATGCCTTGGTAAACAACATGCCCTCTTTCATTGTAATTATATATTTCAAACACATTGCCTACAGATTCAAGTACAAATTTTTCTTGTATAGCTTCTGAAGTATGCAAGTTGCATTTGAGTGATGTATACAGAATCACAGGGTTGGAAGGGGCCTCTGGAGATCATGCAATCCAATCCCCTTGCCAAGGCAGGGTCACCTAAAGCAGGTTTCACAGGAATGTATCCAGGTGGGCTAGGAATGTCTCCRGAGAGGGAAATTCCATGACCACCCTGGGCAGCTTGTTTCAGTGCACTGCCACCCTCAATGTAAAGAAGGTCTTCCGCATGTTGAAGTTGAACTTTTYGTGGTTTATTTTATGGCCACTGCTCCTCATCCAATCACTGGGCACCACTGAAGAGAGTCTGGTGTGGATAGCTGGGCTTGGGCTGGTTGGTCTGACTTAGGATGCCGCAGCTTTCCCGGAGCGAGAGGTCCCCTAAGAGACAGCTTCTCCGGAGTCTAAGGCAATCCCTCAGCCGCTGGATCCCCTTGTAAAGGCAGTAGCTGCAAGTGATTTAGCTCAGTGATTTCAGCAGTGATTTCAGCTCTGCCTTGCAGGGTTCTTCCAGGCCACCTCAGAGACAGAGAGAYRAG
>CADDXX010000984.1:39946-58904 GCA_902810485.1 Alauda arvensis | reverse complement strand
AAGTTAGTTTGAATAATTTATAAGGGATTAGAAGTCTTCCAGTAAAGGACTATGCAAATGTCCCAAACTTATTTGGAAGGACTTTCCCCTCCTTGGACAGGTTATTCTGACTATTTGCTATAACTGAAGAACAAGGAGAATTAACACCACAAACCTGCTAAAAGTATCAMACACATTTTAAAGTCTGTTTCTGCTACAGTTATGTGGAAAACCCAAGTGTTTTAAAAAGCCCAAACTATTGTCACTGCTAACAAGTACAAAGAAGCAGAAAATTCAGTTCTAATGAAGAATTTTCAGATTCAGGTAAAAGCTGGAGTACAATATCATGCTTTAAGTCTTTTCAACAGCCTGCAATGTTATTGCTAATATGTGCACAATTCTTCTAGAAGTGTTCCATTTTTTCCTCATTTGTAGTAAAAAATKACTAAACATACTCACTATTTTTAAAATCTGTGAATAGTAACTCAAAAAGCCTCTGTACTTWGTAGACTGCCTGGGTGTTGTTCTGATATTTTTATCTATTTTCTTTTCCTACTCTTTATTAAACCATTTCAAAGCAAAGAGTTAACCCAGCAAATGGTATCTTTTGTTCAACTATAAATTTCTACAAGTCTATTCAGACTTTCAGAGATTCAGAAGGATTTTACCATAGTGGGAAATAACAGATTTAGGGAACATGAAGATCACAATTAAAGGAGAAGAAGAAATAAACAAATATGAACTTTCGAACCAGTAGTTTGTAATTACAAGCTACAGCAGATTCTAGAGTTCTGCAGGGGCTCCTTAAACCTGAAATGCATATAAAATGTCATACTTCGGAATACATAAGTATCGGTCTGATAACACAGTAATTTTATTTACTCTATTACTGTATTTAATTACTATAAATTACTGACATAAACTTCTTACCTCTGTTATTAATTGTAATATTGTCTCCCTGCTCTGCTCATGAAACACAGAAAGCTCTCTTACACAGTCTTCATCAAGATGTCCCAGCTGCAAGAACACAATGGATATTGCAGTGTGAGGTTTTCAATTTGCCCCATAATCCATATCTGACAGTGACACGGTTGTGAAACCCAGTGAGCTGAGTCAATAGTCAATGATGATTTTAGACTTTGTATTTCAAATGTTCAGCATCACAGCTAAACATTGTAGGAAACAGACTGAAAAAGTCATACAACCTCAACAACTTCACAGCCTGGATCCTCACAGGTGAGAGCTTATAAATTCAAACAAGCCACCCAAAAGAAGGTAAGATTTTTTACTAGAATGGAAGCTACACTTTCATCTGCCCATAAATATCCAAAGCTAGGAGCCATGCCCATCTCTACCAGAGCTGGCTTGCACTGATGGTGCAAGCTCAGTCAAACTGTTCTTTTCCTGGGSTAACAGTGGCATCTGGTGGCAATGGGAAGCATTGGCTGGCAACATGCAGGAACCTCTCAGCACTTTCTGCTGACAGCAGATTATTTGGGTTTTTTTCCTCTCCATATTGTCTTYATCTCTCACACAAGTAAAACAAGTGATAGAGAGACAGGATGAATATTCTTCAATGAAATTTGAATTTTTATTCTAATTTTCATTGAGGACTACATACAAGATAAATCAYAACCACATCTAGCATGCCCTACAGAATATTTGTGTTTTGCACATGAAAAAAAGTATTGATCAAGCAGCCTAGAGAAGGAGCTGGTCATTCACATGTGGAAGTATTTCACTTTTTGATGAGAATTCAGATATTCTGCAGATTCAGCTGCAGAATATGATGAAAACACATTTGAAATTTCTCCTCAAGAGAAAACAAGAGCAAGYAATAATATTTTGACAGCTGAAAGAATCAGAAAAGAACCACAACCGTGTCAAAGTTCATCTGGTAAAAAATAATTTCATACTATACACTATGAGGATAGTAGTAAGCCAGCAAATATTACATGAAATGCCTTAGTATCTATCTGACCAGAGTACTTACTGGGTATTTACTTTGCCACTGAACAGCATCAGAAAAACCTTGCATGAGCCAAGGGTGACTTAACAGGTGTTGGACTGTAATCCGCTTCTTTGGATCGACCTGGTGAGCCATAAAAAAATCAAAGTGATACTTAGATTGCAGAGAAAAAGTGAAGAAACAATTGATCTTCTACACAGAATATTAGGGTGGTTAGGGACAAAACCAGAAACCCAATACTGTTTCAGAGCTTCACCAAAAGGAAGCTCACAGTCAAAGATCTTAGCTGTGAAGAGCAGCCATAGAACCTATAGCTACAACAAATCTCCCACGATAGGCAGCATTGGCTAGGTTCCTTAGATGTAGCCTAAGTGAATATTTGAACTACAAAACAAATGTTTTCATAGCACATTAAGAACAACCAAATGCATGCTGCTTGAAGACTTTATTAAACCATACAAACTTTGTTAATTCTTTCTGTAATCAAACATTTTTCCCAAATATTGTTTGGCTGAAGGCAATGGTAACCTTTTCTTCAAAAATTTGTAAGAATTAAACTTCTTATTTAAACACTAATATTTTTAAATACTTCATTGATGTATTGTTTTGAACCAATTCACAGTACTTTATACAYCTATTGAACAGAAACCTTTACCTGCAGCATTTGGTCAAGGAGCATTTTACTGCTAGTAGAGAGCCAGCTTGGAGTACTGTATTTTCCTCTCTGCAAAACATAAGAGGATTTAGAACTAAAACTGAACCTCAGAAAGAACTACTAAATTACTTGGACAATAGTGACATCTGTACTTTGTAAAAAAAAAAAAAACAGCAGGAAGATGTGAACTTAGTTTAAAGAATGACTTGCATAAATGTCATGGCAGTACTAAAAGCAGTTTTCATCCACTCTGCTTTTGTGACACACTTCCAACTCTGCCCACTTTTGCAGCTAACCTGCTCCTTTCTCCRTTACCTTGGTCCATCCTATCAACTCAGTACTGAAGTCCTAAAAGCGCAAGCATACTGGATTATGAATGACTGATATTAGCACTTTGCAAAGTAAAGACTCSTGAAATCACTACTTTTCAGACACTAAAGTACACCATCCTCASTATTAGGATATTCTTTTTTGAATAGGTTATATCTAATGCTAAACTTTCAATCTCATAGAGTAGACAGGAGAAAGGTTACAGATCTAGCAAGTGAGGTTTTTTTCAAGATAATTATTTACTGCTGTTTTTCTTTAATTTTTGATTAGAAGAAAATTCGAAACAGCTCCCAGATGCGAGGTGCAACAGTAGCTAGAAACCCAACCAAATTCACAACCAATAATAATTTATTTCTGAATGAAAATTGAGATAAAAATAAAAATCAGTAAAAAGACATTGTCAAGCAACATAACTATCATTTTGTAATGGCAGTTTTCTTTCTACAGGCAAATGYCTTAATAACAAAACTGTTGGTATCATGTGCAGCTACATTTCTAAGCACAGTATGTACTGCTTTGACACCACAGATCCAAGACTTCCAGTTACATCTTTACAGACATTACCAGTGAGTTATTTAGGAATAGTTCTGTATGCTGTTTTATAAAGCAGCTTTACTATGGAACTAAGTAACAGAGGTAAATCTACATGTTGTTTTTAGTATATTGCTACAGAACAGGACATAACAAAGAGCAATTCTCATCTATCGTACTTGGGCAATACTGGATGGTAAATAGATTTTGATATCTACCAAGTGCATAAGGTCATACCAGACGTAATTTTTGGTTTTTACAGTAGTTATACCACAGCTTAATTTTTCAGTCAAAAAGTCAAGCCACTGATTCACAAATGAAGAGATGTGGAACATTCCTGAGACTTAAAACCACATGTAAGTCATATGATTTTAATTAGATTCAAGCAGCAGATTTGACTTGGAGCAACAGGTTCGAGATGAGATTACAATAAATTTCAGTATTTAAAACGTGTGAAACTAAATTCCACAATAGTGGGTGTCCTCATTTGAAMCAATTTTCAATTCACAACCACATAAAATTAAAACAGAGTGGAAATAGCAAGAATGCACCTTAACACCTGCAACATGATTGGCTTTTGACTGCTCCCAGACTAAGCTTTGAAACCTCATCTGTTGTTTCAGCTCACTTCAACACATCCCACTGGCAGACATTGTACAACACCAAACAACTCAGTTCATAGCTCCTGTCCATGCTGGACAATGGTAACTACACTGAATAATTTTTTATATTCTTAATTAAGATCTACATTTTACATCTGAGTTCTCTGCTCAGTGAAAGCCTTAAGCAGTTGGATCATTTCCCAGGTTTTGCATCTTGGTGAAATGAGCACCAAAAAGGGCTTTGTCATCCTMTGACAGCATGCTGACAAGTGGACATGATCTCAATGTACACTGACCTTCTGGGTAGACAACACAGTTCACACCMCAAGCAGAGAGGGAAAAGCAGCTCAAGTCTGTTGACAACCCAGCTGTTTCCACTTTATAGCAGTTCTACTGAGAAACTGTAAGTGCTTGCTAGGATTATTTGGACAGGATTCCTAATTATATGGTTGAGTTTAGGCAGCCTTGAAAAGAGCAGAGAGTTGGACTTGATGATCCTTTTTGCTGTCTTCCAACTCAAGATATTCTATTACTATRTGAGTTGGGAAGTCATGTAATTTTAATGACATCCCATCTGAACATTAGCACCTTTACGGAATCTCTTTGGATTAGATAGTCCTTGCTTATTTTTTCCCTTTTTTTTATTTTTTGAAGTTCTCTCCAACCACTCAAACTAAGCTTCCTAGAGATCTTCCACCAAAGTACTCAAGTGTACTCCGATTCCAGATTAAAAATCCACCCTGTTTGATGAAATAATCAGGTGCTCTATAGAGCCCAGACTGTTATGCACCCTGAAAACATTTCCAGTTCAAACCAGTGTCAGTTGCCCCCTGCCACAGTACTCCTTAAATACCCTCAAGGAGGGTTTTTTGGTGTTTTTTCAGACATATTAGACTCCCGGCGAGAGGAGAATGAGGTAGAGGAATAAAAAGCTATTACTCTTGTTCCTCATCCCACTCAGAGCAAGCTTTATCAATACAGATTTTYGTGGCAGCTCAGAAGTGGCTGGCAGAGGTGCATGTGTGATGAGGAGCAACAGCTGCTTAGCCACTTTAAGAGGAGTTTATAGGGAAAGAACCAATGACTTAATGGTACTATTTTTTATATATTTTATAAAATTATATATTTTATAACTATTTTTGGAGGAGGAAAGTATAATTGCAGATGCAGAATCCTGCTTTTCCTAGACTTGAGAATGGCTGACATTCAAGAAGAATATTTTTAGTAATTTTTAGGAAGAACACAGATAAATACTCAGATATAGAATTCCAGCCCACTAGCAAGAAAATGCTTTTCCYGAAACTCACTTTTCTACTGTATCATAGGACTAAGCTAGAGTACTGCGCAGACTGAGGGAAAACAGAAACAAATCCACAAAACAGTAATCAAAAGAGAAGCAAAACATAACAAAATTCAGCAGATAAGCATTTTTGCTCAAATTAGAAGCAGAMAACTCCCATAATGCTTAGTGATTCCTGTTCCTCATATATTCAYCAATACCTACTGTGATCTTCCTGTAGACAGCCATGACATTATCATCATCAAAGGGGAGAAAGCCACACAGCAGAGCATACAGCAGTACTCCCATACTCCAAATATCTGCCTAAAAAATGAAARTGAGAGATCACAAACCTCATCTGTCTAAAATGGCTTAGAGACTGAWCACATTGTGTTCTTTTGGCAAGTCCACATGCAACTTCTGGAAAAGAAAGTCCCTTAACTCTGGATAGAACTTGATTAGTCAAAGTAAAAGAACACAATTTTCAATTCACTGAAACTAGAGCACYAGTAAAACCATTACCCTTTTCCTTAGGTCTCCAAATTGCTGCATTACTTTCAAACTACAAGGATTTCACCAAGAAAAAGGAAATCAAACTCATCTGAAGGGATTTTGACAGCTGTCATACAGTCATACAGTATACAGTTACAATCAGCCCCACTGTTTCCTCTCTGTAGAGACATGACAAGGTCTATGTGCCTCACAGACCTTGCAACTCCCACTTCAATCATAAAGATAAAGGGGGTTTGAGAAGTAATGGCTTTGTGGAAAACAAAAAGCAAAACTTRGAGGTCAGGGACAGTGGTACTAAGGAGGCAGAGGAAAAAAGATTGACTCCATCCAACAGCACAGATAGTCAGGAAGTTTGAGGAGACTGAAATTGCAGCATTTTGAATGGACTGACAAGGGCATGTAGTAGACCCCAATGTTCTATATATGGAATCAAAGCTGGATAAATGCCACAGTTTTTGTTCTCTTTAATTCTACTACACTCCACAGTACAAAGTGAAWGTTTTCATTAAAATTTCAAAGGCAAAGTACTGAGATACTGAGACTGCACAGAAATTTGCAACAAGACTTGGATAATTAACAGAAAAAACTGTTCCTTGGAATAATGTGGTAGAAGGCAGTTATTTTTTGTAGAACAACACCTCGGGACAGTGAAGGATTAGTCATAGATGAAGAAGACAGGTGCAGAACCTGTGGTCAGGAGCTATTCCAGGCTGTGACTGCCCTCAGTCACACAGCTTCTGAAAGCCACTGGGGCTATGTGACAATGAAGACACCAAAGGAGTACATCTGAACCTCACCACCTTTAAATGCATGGTGTGCAGAGAAAAAGCCACCCTAACCCACAATTGCATYACCTACCTCTGAGCCAATGTATGCTTTGCCCTGAATCAACTCTGGTGCTGCATAAGCTGGGCTTCCACAGCAGGTGTTCAGATGGTAATCAAGGCCACCCTAGAACAAGACAAAACTGGTGACAAAGAAGCATTGGCTCTAAGAAGCATTTTTTTCTAGCAACAACATATTAGAGGCCTCAGAAGYTTCATTTTCCAATGGTGTGTATATACAGTCACCTAGCATTTTGCTTTGGTATAATGTATGGCTTCACCAGGCAAAAACTGTACAAGACCAGCAGAATCCTATAAATGTTCAGATCCCAAGTTGCTCCTTCACATGTTATCCCAGCAGCCTTTTCTGCAGCTCCTCCTGTGATAGGGATACTTACCTTTGTGATCAGAAAGAAAAGAGATGGAACTCAGGAATCAGTAATCCAAAAGCTATGGGCATGAAGCTGGTTGGATATTTATATCAATATTTAGGGCAATAACTTCACAAAGAGCCACTAAAATACTTATTATTAAAATGTGTTTTTCCTTAGCCTGGGCTTTGTTCTAAGCAGGTCAGAGTGAGATGACATTGTACCACCAAGATGGTGGTCTAATACTCCCAATTTCCTACAAGGTGCTTTAACTTGACTCAGCTAAAACAATCTGAGGACTTTGGACCAGTAAGATCCTCTTCCCATTAAATGCTTTCTTCCCAGCACCCATCTCACATGTGAAGATGRCAAACAAAACAGCAATGTAGAAACAAACTTTAAACTTGTTGAACAACTCAGTACAACCATGTGAATTCAGAGGCTTCATAAAGGTAAAGGGGAATCTAGTTGATTAGATCCACAAACTCCACRCACAGACAAATCCTATGAAAACTACACATGCCATTGAAAATTACTGGAGGCAAATGGACACCAATGTAAGCTTTAAAGTACAAGCCTTTGTCAGAGCAGATACTCTACACACAAGGCAATCTGTGCCTTATATTGGGATGAAAGATGAAGTGTAAGAGGAGAAAAACTGATACTCTGCTCAGAAAATGTAAAAGTGTTACCCTGTTTTACTCACGCTGTTAAGGCCCTACCAAGAAATTAGCAATGGGACAATGACTCCAACAGCTCAGATTCAGGGTAAGGCTCTGCACTGCACCCTGAAGTCGTGCCTGCAATTGTCATCTGTGCACTGTAGCTGATTAAGTTYTGAAAGCAAAAGACACCCTTACCTTTGGCTTTGCACAAAGTCCGAAGTCTATTAGCTTCAGATTATGTTCCTCGTCAATCAGCAAATTTTCCTAGTAAAAGAGAAACTGGTAATGAATTCTTACATAATGCCAGGTATCCAAGAAACCACATTTTCTTTTGCCCTATTTCTTCTTGCCATTACCAGCCATMATTTACCTAAAGCTCTCCTCTGAGATTTTGGCCTGTTGCTAATGAATATATCCTATATTTCAGATAGGGAATGCAAGCTCCTACCTGCTCAGAAAGGCCTAGGGGGCTGCTAGACAGAAAGCAAAAACCGAGAGGCAGCAGCCTGCCCTGGCAGAAAAGGCAGTCAGTGATACCCCAGATGGTGTGAAAAGAAGCAGAGCTGGCAAAGGGGGGGAAGCCACTTGCCCTCTGTTCACCTCAGTGAGAACAGCACATTCAGTTTCTCCCCATCTTCTAGCACAGGAAAGACACTAAACTGAGGTAAGCTCCATGGATGGACACCAGCCTGTCCAGGGTRCTGGAGCACTTTTTCCRTGAGGAGAGGCTGAGAGAGAGATGCCTTTTCAGCCTGCAGATGGCAAAGCTTCAGTGGGGACCTCATGTCAGCCTTGTAATTCCTACAAAGGGGGCATAGAGACAGCACCARCCCCTCCACAGAATCACATGGTGATGACACAGTCAACAATCATAAGGAGACTTTCAGACTGGTACTAAGAAAAAAGCCTTTCTTATAAAAAAGGAAGTGAAAACCTTAACAGGTTTCTCAGCAACATTATGGTGCCTCATCCTAGGGAGAGGTCCAAGATGGATGAAGAATTTTGGTCTGACATGGTTTTAAACAGGAGATAAAAGTAGAGGCCACTAGAAGTCAATTCCCAACCAAGTTATCTCACAATCTTATGAATCCATCAGGTCTCCAGCTACAATCCAAATCCTYCCAAGAGGAACACAGAAAGCTTTGCTTGGAAAGTTCTTTGGAGACAAGGATTTAATGAGCTGTCTAGTAGAATGCTTGTACCCTAAGAACTTGCTTTTTCAGTTATCAGTGTATCTGAACATTCAAACTTCTAACCCTTTCTAGGAGAAAGGGTCTCAAGGCTTCCATTCCCTGAGCCCATGCTTAATTCTTGTGGTGACAGCAAAGCCACAGGATCAGTCTTGTGGCACATCCTTCCCCCTGCTGAATCCTCACTTGTTTCCATTGTGGAGTCATATTTTCCTTTGATTGTCAGAACAGAACAGTTTGCACAACAGAGAGGAACCATAACAACTCTCCCTGGRTACAAGCTGGAATAAAGGGGAAAGCAAAAATGCCTAACCAACAGTCAAAATCAAATCCATGTCTGCTCCACTCTCAGCTGGAGTGCACTATTCTGCTTCTCTTCCACAGGAAGCTCCTTCCTCAGATACAGCTACTTCCAGCTCAGCTTAGGAACAAAGCAATAAGTAGAAATAATGYTCCTTCAGCAAATGTTAACTAAAGACAACGCTCTTTCAGAAAATGTTAACTAAAGAGCTTTAAGCATAGAACAGAGAAGACAATTCACTCTGGCTCCATTCAGAGAAATAAAAGTGGGTCTTCATTATTATTTGTGCAAAATTGACTACTGTTCAGACTTACTGGTTTGAGATCCCTGTGCGCATATCCCTGACTGTGCACRTAAGCAATTGCTGAAACAATCTGCCGAAAAAATACGCGAGCTTCCTCCTCAGAAAGGTGGTCCTTAGAAATGATGTAATCAAACAGCTCTCCTCCAGGACAGTACTGCATGAAAGCAGGAAAAAAAGAATGCATTTGGGATACAGTCATGAAATGTAAACATGAACAAGGGTGCTGGACAGCAAGAAGGCACTCTTTCCTTCCATTTAATCCCAGCAGCTCCGAAGCATGCCCCAGGCCAGTGTGCATAAGATCCAACAAGCCCAAGAGCCCAACTCTGGCCACAACCATATCACACCACCAGCACAGGCAACAGAACATGCCCAAGATGTGACAACTCAGTGGCACTTCTCAGGTCCCACATATACTGTTTTTTGGAGTGTGAGGTKGGAATTAAAGTCAGTTTGCTTATTGCAAACACTGAAAAGTGGCTTTTACAATGAGACAGAACACACTGTCAGCCTTATTTCTAAACTACAGCACCTTGGAYACACTAATCCTTAAGATCATTTTCTAAGAATTGTTTTAGTTGGACTCTGCTACCATCTACTGCTGCGGTAAACCCAAAGATATTTGCCATAGCAGAAACATCATTCCTTACCTCTAAAACCATGAATATTTTCCTGGRTGTCTCAATCACATGATACAACCGGCAAATGTGCTGGTGACTCAAGTCCTTCATGGCATCGATTTCTAATTTAACACGAGGCAAGTCATCCTAAAAGATCACAAACAGCAAGTATGAAATTACCAAGTAGTTCGACAGCCTCTACATCACAGTAAGCCTGCGCATCAGAGATGCTCAAACTCCAACCAGAACCAGCTCTGTCACTGCTCACCTGCCCTCCTCACACACTGGTCAGTAAAACCCAAAGGGGCAGATGTACAATGCTACTATTCTCATTCTCATTGTTTCATTTACTGTAGTTTATTTAGTTACTTAATATTTAAAGCTGTAACTGCCTCAGTTTTACAGCCAGAGAACATTGCCCTCTCCACATGAGAGCACAAGATTTGTGGTACTATCAAAATTCTTTCAAGTCTACAGCATCTACCACTAGCCCACAGTGACAGGTCACACCCGTGCTCCTGAGAACTCCACAGGAACAGCACATTACCAGCTCTGAAGTATCTTTTGGATTACCTGTAAAGCAAGCTTGTCCATGATTTTTATTGCAACTTTTTCACCAGTGAGACGATGTCGTGCAAGTTTTACCTTTGCAAACCCACCTAGAATTTGAAACAGAGATGTAAAATGTTCTGCAAGGTGACAAGCTTTCTCACCCTGAYCTCAGTCGCTCTGAAGCAAATACCACATGCATAGCACGTAGCATCACTGCTAGAGGAAGAAGCAATTGCTGCCAYCACCTTCCAGCTGCACTTCCACAGTTGCGCCCCGCCAAAATACACCGAGAAAACACACCCACAGACTCTGAAGTAACAGTTAATCTCTCTGATAAACATCGAGGTGAGTGSACACATCACACACACTTGTTTGCATTCCCAGACTGAGCCTACCTGTGCCGACTGTTCCATGCAATTCATAGTACTTGAGAATTTCCGTATAGTCATCTCCGGCCATCCTGCGACCCGCAGGACTCTGACAGCTCCTCTCAGCACCTGCAAGGGGAGAATGCAGATTGCGCTCATGCTTCCRGGCACAAGAAGCGACTCAGCAGCAGCCCCCGGGGCGGGAGGAGCGCCCGCTGTTCCCCACGGATCTGCCACGGCTGCCCGGCGACAGCCGCGGGAGCGCCGCGGTCCCGAGTGGAAGCGGCCGGAAGACCCTCGAGTCCCACCCCGCTTCTTGGGGCGCTGCCGCCAGAGCCCCGCCGAGTGTTACCCCGTCCGGAGGGAGCGATCCCACAACGGATCCGCCAGGAGAGTCCGTTGCTGTTCAAATGTCCCGCTTCCGGCCGCCGGGATGGAAAAGCCAATCCCCGCGCGCCGCCAGACCGGAAACGGGCGTGAAGGCACGGGCAGGCGGGGAGAGAGGGAGACAGGGAACGGGTGCTGCCAGTATGGGGTGGTCTGTGCTGCGGGCTGGCTGCTAGCGGGGCGGCCTCAGCCGAGACCAGTCCCTATGGAGACAGAGAACAGTGTCTGCCTCTCCCAGAAAGCGCGTACCGAGGAGCCGCGGTCGGGACCGGAGCGGGGTCCGCGCCGCAGGGGCTGGCGCCAGGCACAAGATGGCGGCCGAGGCCGTTGCTCCGAGGAGATGGTGCCTCCCGCCGCTCCCCGCAGGCTCTGCCGCATAAGTCCCGGGGTGCCATTCCCAGCACCGCTCCTGGGCCTCCTGGGGCCGGCCTACCCATGGCACGGTGTGTCTCCAGGCCGGAGCAGCGCGGGGCAGGCGGGAGTCGGCGTTGCAAGGCATATATTTAGGTGACCATTAATAGGCAGTAGGTTCATTAACGCAGTATTGTAGCTTTGCTCTGTACACGCGAAGAAACACAAGACAATTTGTACCCCCGTCTGCCAGCTGTTTAARGAGGCGGGAAATGTGAGGGGGATAGGGTGGGAGGAAAACACGAGGGGATAAAGGGCAGGAAACATGAGGGGGAAAGGGTGAGAAACATGAGGGGGAAAATGACAGGGCATCTGAGGAGAAAAAAGGTCAAGGAAACAGTATGGGGAAAATGCAAGGGGGTGGGGGGGAGTATGGCAAAATGTGAGGGGAGAAGGGCAGGAAACATGGGGGTAAATTGAGTTGCAAAATCATCAAGCTTTATCAAAATGTCCACAGGGAAACCAGCCTGTGTGGCTCCCTTAGGACTCTGCTCACACTCAGGGCCAGGTATATCTCCAGGGACTAGCCTGGCCCTGGCAACAGGGTGCTAATCCTYTGTGCATCCCTGTGCTACCATGCAGAGCCACCGAACAGCTTGTGTATGTAATGAATGGGCCAGGAGTCCAGCTCCCTTTTAACGCCTTTATTAAGGTCAGCTTTGGATGGGAAGCTCRAGGGGTTGCACACACCACTGCTGCTCCCAAGACAATGCAGAGGAGGAGGATTTCAGCTGTGCTGCACAACAAAGCTGGGGATTCCGTCCTCATGAGAGTCCTTAAGAAGACCACCATGTCAGTTCTTAGTCTAAGGGTGTCAAGTTGATGGAGTGCTGTTCAGGATGGTGATGAGACAGAAACCAACTCTGGTTGACAGTCTAGTATTTTCTGCTATCTTACCGGCTCAGGAGTATTATTTTTAGTCTTTGGTTTCATATTTGGGRCTTCTTCTCAGTGGTATTAGGTGTCTTCTAATTTGCCTATACCCCCTTTGGCGGCCACTGTTTTGGGGAGCAGTGGAAGTGATACCTCATGGAAAGGGATCCGAGCTCAGGATAAATGAAAATCAGTTAAGCAATTCTTGACTTGCTAAGGGATACTTAACAATTAAGAATTAATGAAAAAAAGGATCTGAGAACATTGACAACAGGTGATTAAACATTAATTAGTATTCCTAACCACAGTGGTCAGCTGGGTAAACACTTTAGCAAGAACTMGTGAGTTGGGATTTATTTTCCACAACATCCCCCCTTTTCCTTTTTTGATCAAGCTTAGGYCCACATCAACTTGCTGTTTCTGATTCTTGAAAATAAAATTTCCTTAAATTTTGGTACTGGTCATAAACRTTTTTGGCAGTTTTATGTTCTTGTTTCTTGACTTTCTACTACCATAATTTTAGTTTGTCTCTGATTGGTTATTTCTGGGATTTGTGTACTCACTTGGATTGTGGAGGTAACTACTCGGAYTAGACAAGGGAGTAGGCAGGGTAGGAATAGTAAAGTTGTTAGTGCAGCAACTGCAATAAAAGCTGCTTTCTTCCACTACTTTCCTTTAAAGGGCCAGAAGTCATCCTACCCACTGGTGTCCCCTAAGGGAGTCCACTCTTGAATGCCAAGATACACTGTTTTGCATATTTCTTTGGAGATGTTCCTGATCACCTCGCTTCTGTCACTRATTTCCAAGCAGCACTCTGAAGAATTAAATTTACTACATATTCATCCCTCATCAGCCAATAAATAATCTACAGCAAACAGAAYTTGCTAAACAACTGCTCTAGTCTGAGCTAATTGGTTATTGATGTGGTCAAGGGCCAGAGCTATTTGATTAGAAACAATTTCTAGCAGTGCTTGGAGTTGGATAATTCTATTGAGCATATAAATTGGGGTTTGGTATCCCCAAGGTCTGTCTTGGGCCCAGGTTGCTGGTCCATAGGTTTTAATTATTTTTTCTGGGGTCCAAATTTTTCCTTTCCATTTTTGGRTACTCCCTGTATCAATTATGTTTCTTCTTTTTCGATTAGTTTTTCTTAACTCATCATATAGTTGGYTCCTAAACTTGATCCTGATTCCTTTGGGAGTAGGAAGAAGGCAGGTTTAATGATACGTATGGTGCAGCTCCCTGCCCAGTCTCTTGGGAGATTGGTATAGGCTGTRCTTCCACAAATTCAAAATAAGTGTTCAGGGGCTTCCCAAAATGTCTCCCTTATCTCTGAGGGACATTCTCAATATCTTGACAATTTTCTTAGTCCCCAGAAGGGGTTTATTCCTCTTCCAGTACATTGATGCAGTCTGTACCTCTCGTGGTAAATACACCCTTTTTCTTTTTTCCCAATGAACCAATATTGGTTTGGCTCTCGGGGAGTCCACTTTGTGTCTGAATCCTTTGTTACCGAGTATCTTTTACAGGCCATTTTTCCCACTGGAGTMTTACACTTTCTCCCTGTCCTCATAATACATTCTTCACCAATGACCTTTGACTTTAAGTCCCATTGCTCCTTTATTCTTTGCCCTGAAATTTGAGATTTTTGTTCTACTTGTTTGCATCTTAAAATTTCCAGTGATCCTAGACTAATCCCTTCCMAAGGCCAAATTTCTTCTGAGTATTTCYSCAAACCCAACAATTGGTTAAATTTAATTCTTTACTAATCCTCTCAAACAAATCGATAAATAGATTTTTTCCCTAGGGGTGTTTGCAAATCATCTTCTTTAGTTACTACTGTTAATTGCTTTTCTTTTACTAGGTTGGTTAATTCCTTTTCGTTAGGTTCATGTTCGAAGCAAAGCCAGATTTGTCCTACAGGGCATTCCCCAAATGAGGTTGTATTTCTTGTGATCCAGTAGACCCTCCCRTCTTCTTGACAGGTGGTTAACTGGGAGTGATTAAAACTGGGGTTTAGGTTGGTATGGACTTCTATCATACCCCCGAGATTCTCCCCATAAATAGAGAGGGTGATAACGCTTAGTACAAGCAGCTTCTCTACCCTCTATAGKGCTCCTCATGAGCAAGACTAACATTAGCCCTCCCAGGAGTCTGGTATGAGCCATTTTTAGCGTGGTGGGCCTCACCCGGTCGTGCCTCTTGGGACTGGGGAATCTTCTTGGAGGGTAACAGAGCCCTTCTTCTACACTCACTCCTTATTAATTTGATAGCCTTTAGGAAATGCTCTGTAGGAGATTTAGTTTTTGTTGAAATTGGGGTTCTTAGAAGGAGTGTTAAAACTCTGAAGAACAATACTAATTCTGTTAACAAGGATCTTGATTAATTGGAGAGGTTAAACTATTATAAACAACAGTTACAAATATTAAAAATTTTTAGAACTCTTTAAYGAATATCTCAGTCTATAGCCTGTTTTGTAACTGGTTTGTTGTTGGCGAGACGGAGGTGCAYCTTCATTTTGAAGACTATTGAAGCTGGGTAGTAGAAGTCCTTTATTGCATCACTAGAATCAGTCTCAGGAAGGCGTTGGTGTTACAATCCATGCCATCATGCAGAAAGCCTCTAACACAGAGTCTCTTAAGTCCCAAGCAGAAGCAGCAGCCACAGCACCCTTAATCTATGTTCCATGAGTGTCTTATCAGTAGCAGTCACAGTAGTAGCAGTAACAGCAGTGTTGGTATTTTCCATRAGTCTCCCTAGCATTCTCTAAGCAGTGCATTTTATTCTGGTTTTGGCCTATCAGGCTAAAATATGAATTTTCTACAATAGTGCTAAACCTGTCTTAAACCAAGATGTATGTGCAAAAGTAATTGTAATTTTTATACAATTTCTACATATATAGCTTTATCTGTTCTATCTAGGAATGTTTAGCAAGGTGACAKTATTTTRGTTATGTCTAKAACTTAACTRTMTTTGCAGAAGGTAAAGCTGCTGAACTTCAAACTAGGCTTTGGGTCCTTTCCTTGTGAACTATTTCAGTCTCTCATTTGCTAAGGCACTTAAAAATCCTCTACTCATTTAAAACTAAACTTGCATTYCTACCTTATGTCTGTATGGATTTATGTATATTTGGTTTTTTGGGGGTTCTAATTCAGTCCTCATCTTTCTGAGGACTCCTGGGCCTGTGTGAATTGGGCCTAGAGGGATTTTTGCATCCCGACAGTTTGTCAGTCTATAGTGAATTGTCTTCTTCTCTTAACTGACATTTTCTTAAAAGTTGCTTTGAGGTTTTCTGAACCTGGAACTGTGACCCACTCAGGAGGATTCATGGGTGACACCGCCAGGTCTAGACCRCTGTCAGGAAGTGGTACAGGTCGTTTGACTTGGGTGATGTGGGTCCAGCCTGTTTCTTGTGTTCGTACCGTGGTGTGTGTGATGAGTAACACCTGGAAAGGACCTTCAGATTTGGGCGTTAATGGGGTGTTATTCCATGATCTGGTTAGTACCCAATGTCCAGGACTAATCTGGTGCATGTCAGTGGCAAGGGGAGAGGTTTGAGGAAAATACTCCTTTTTTCTGAGACTTACTAATGTTTTCCCAGTGGTTTCTAAGTATGTCTATAAGTTGTTTCTAAGTATTTATATAAATTATTGCTTCTCCTTCTAGATAATTTCCCGTACTGTATGGGGTTATTAGGAAGGGGAGTCCATCGTTTCATAGGGGGAAACCCATATGTCTGAGGTCTTGTTCTGATTCGTAGAAGGTCGAGTGCTAAGCACCTGAGCCAGTTAATTTGAGTTTCTACAATGAATTTGGTTGGCACTTTTTTGAGGGTTTTATTCATCCTCTACTATTCCAGAGGTCTGGGGATGCCATGGKGTGTGTAGCCTCCATTTTATTCCCAGGGTTTCAATTACTTTGTGTAAAACTTGGGCAACAAAGTGTGGTCCTGTGTCATAGTCTCTATTATTGCCAGGCAGAGAATGGTCAGGGTTGCACCCATGTTATTGAAGTYCTTCAGTCCAAGGGAGCCGGGAGAGCTGTGCAARGGCTGTGCACCKTCTGCAGGCTGRCAGGTCTCCCTGAACCTCTTTTAGAGAGGGAGGCTGTCAGAGATAGCCAAGGCTCCTGGCAGGATGGACGTTCTCTGACAGCCYGAGGATCCTGAAGGGATGGCGGGTCTCTGCTTATGTGCCATCCTTGCAGGGGTTGAGCCTCTYCCAGGGATGGAGAATCTTGCTGSGAGCAGCCTCTTGAAGGGATGGAGGCCTCTGGAGGAGCTGGTCCTCCGTCCTCAGTGCTTTGGTCCTCTAGATGGTCAGARACCCATGCATGACTGACTTGYRGACGTTTGAAAGGGAGAAGCACCATCCTTTTAAAAATTGTGAACCCAATACCCAAAATCAGTAATATCAATGCGAGGAGTAACATTAATTGAACCAGAGTTTTGACCCACCCTTGGAGTCCCCATCTGCTAAATAGGTCATCAGTCCAGTTCTTGGATTCCTCCTTTATGTTGGTTAGCATTGCTTGCATGTCCCGGATGGTCTCTCTGATGKTTTTGGCTTTTGATGACAAGTTGAAGCAGCAGAGGCCCTCAAACTCCTCACAACCATGGTGGTGCAACAATAAAAGGTAATCAATAGCTGCCCTGTTCTGTAGGGTAGCTTGCCTGGTGATTTCCTSCTCTGAGAGGAGGTMCGCTAAGGCGGCTGATGTCAAAKTCGCCTGCCTGTAGACCCAACATTCTAGGTTGCCCAATTCATCCAAAGAGTGGACTATGTCTGCCCATGGAAAAAAGATGGATAGGGCAATACTTTTAGATCTCCGCCAATGTGATACATCCAATTCACAATCTTCTTCTAAATTTTTTAACTCTCTTTTAGTCTTCCRATTGCCACTCTTTAGGATTTTGGAATTGTGCCAATTGATTAGTTTTTCTTTTGGTGGGGCAAGCAGGTTCAACCGGCCAAAAGTACAGGGACCTCCTACCAGCTGACGAGGGTAGGAGGTCCCTGAACAGCAGTCATTCCATGCTGCTGTTCCACAAATAAAAAATGTGCCTTTGGGAAGTTTTATGGAGTCTTGATGGAATGCAGCGTAATAATCAATAGAAATAATGTGTCTACACCAATTGACTGGCGTGTAGTTGGAATCTGTTTGCCAAACTATGTAAGGGGCATTTTTCTCCGGGGTCGCTGTGAATTGATAACAAACTTCGGCTGGCTCAGAATACATCAGATGCAGCTCTTGTGGGAGTTTTTAACTTGAGGTTGCTGCTTAATCMAATTTTTCCATCCTGGCCAGCTCCCAGAGAGAATGATGGTTCTTTTGCTTCTATTACAGGGGATAGAATCTACTTTGGGAAATTGAGGAAAAACAAATTCATTGGAATGGAATGGGATCCCCACCAGGCAGCTAAGGAAGGGGTCTGTTGGGGAATCAGTAGACAAACATAGATTTGATTGATTTAATGAATGTGCGAGGACCTTCCACGCGTTCTTCCTCGGTTGGGGAACCAACCATGGYTGTGAGGGAGTTGCCATCCAGGAGAGGAGGATCCAAAGGATGAGGGTGATCCACAATGGACAGATTTTCTCCRGAGGCATGTCATTCTAAAAATTAAACAGTGGATTAGGTAAATACCTTTAAAGAGGTATTTTTAAGGTAAATACCTTAAAGAGAGCAGGCGCGCCTTCTCCTGCGCCAGTGGGCGGCAGACACCTGAGGAACATCAAGTACCTTGGAGTTCTCTCTTTTTGGGAGATAAGGTTTTATCAATTTAGAAGGTAACCACTTCAAACCTGTGGGCGTGGATACACAGGAGTATCCACGTCCTCGGGCAACCATATCAAATGGCCCCCCCAATCTCCCCTGACTCTGGATCTTTTGTGAGGACAGGAGGCCTTGCTCTTACCTGAGTTTGACTGTAATCAACAAAGTGTTGGGTGGCAAAGTGGAGGGTTAAGATTTTCAAAAGAGCAATTTWAAAAGTTGATCATAAAAAGAGCTCTGGCAAGACGGCAGTGGGGGACCTCGACCTCAGAGGTCTCCCTCCGGTGTTCTAGGACCTTTTTTAGATTTTGGTGGGCCCTCTCCACCATGGCTTGGCCTGATGGGGAATAAGGGATGCCAGTCTTGTGCCTTATTCCCCATTTCCCCAAGAAGCTGCRGAACTGCTTGGAGTGGTATGCTGGGCCATTATCAGCTTTTAGTAATTTTGGAATGCCCAAC
>CADDXX010000983.1:105773-159916 GCA_902810485.1 Alauda arvensis | reverse complement strand
AGGGTCGAGTCCAACTCCTGGCACTGTGCAGGACACCCCAAGCATCCCACCATGTGCTGAAAGCATTGTCCAAACACTCCCTGAGCTCAGACAGGCTCAGTGCTGTGACCACCTCCCTGAGGAGCCTGCTCAGTGCCTCAGCACCCTCTGGGTACAAAACCTTTTCCTSATATCCAACCTAAACCTGCCCTGACTCAGCTTCACGCTGTTCCCCAAGCTCTGAAAACACCACAACAGCCTACAGCACCTGGAGGGGCTTGTGGTCTGCAGAGCAAGTCCCTGTCCCCTGCAGCCCAGTCTTGGGGTGGCTCTGGGCTCTCCAGTGTCTCACTGGGCCCAGCTGTGGAGAGCTTCACAGGGAGCAGGAGGGCAGCTCTGGGTTGGGCTGAAGGGCCAGCAGCCAAGGGCAGGCACCCAGGGAAGCACCTCCAAACAGGGTGAGCATGTTGTGCTGCCTGTGCAGGGTGCTCCCCTGGCCTCTAGCTGTCTGTGGCTTTGGGTCTTCCCAGCCCAGATGTGGTATTGGTGCTTTTGGGAACCATACAGCAGTTCCCCCCTTTTTTTTTTCCTATTGTTTTCCCCCTTCTGATTTTTTTTTTTTTTTGAATCCACACAAAGTTTCGAGCACCTGCAGCAAGGAGTTGTGCAGATGGGCTGGGTGGTGTGCAAAATGCCACCCCCACTGACTCTGAACACAGCAGCTCTGCCTTCTCTTGGCTGGGGGCAGCAGCCAGGCACTGACCCCTTGTGTGTGTCCGTGTCCTTGGCCACAGCTCAGACTCTTTCTTGAGAAGACCCAGTGGGCATGGGGGAAAGGGTTGAAAAACCAGGCCTGGGGCAGGTCCTGGGCAGTGATGGAGGGGGTGAGCTCTGCTTTACTCACCCATCTGCTTTGCTGTTCCCTCTCTCAGGTCCTCCACAAACGAGCTGGCTGTGCTCATCTCCCGCATGCAGACGAATGCTGACCAGGTGGAGAAGGACATCCTGGAGACTCAGTCCATGCTCAGGCAGGTCAGTTGTGGCAGGGGGTGGTGGGAGGTGAAAGGCTTTGCCTGGAAATGCAGTGTCTAGGACAGCAGGTCAGGTGTCTGCTCTGTTGCATGCTGGAGCAGGTTTGGGGGCTGACTCGAGGCTGGGGAGGAACAGACACCCCACAGAGCCTCCCAACCCCTGGGGCTGTGTCCCAAGGCCTCCCAGATTCTTTCTGCTKAATGCCTCAGGCTTTGCACAGCCARGGCTGTCTCACCTCTGGCAGCACAGCCCTGTGCCTCCCAGCAATCCCAGAGGCTGCCAGCCCGACCCACAAAGTTCCTGAGAGGGAGGGAGCTGGAGCAGGAGGGGCACCAGGGCTCCTCTGTGGTTGTTGTGTGGAGGGTCCAGAGCCTCTGTGTTG
This sequence comes from Alauda arvensis, assembly GCA_902810485.1. NCBI lineage: Eukaryota > Metazoa > Chordata > Aves > Passeriformes > Alaudidae > Alauda > Alauda arvensis. The sequence continues at coordinate 158,523 of CADDXX010000983.1, read as the reverse complement.
GCCAAGGAAAGTGTTGTGATCTTTGTGTGGTCCAACCAGGCTTTTTCCTCTGTCTCCCTGGCCTCCAGGATTCCAGCAATCACCAGAAGAACAAGGCTTTTGAGTTCCAGACAGAGAATGCCAGGAACTTGAAGGAAGCTGAGACACTGCTGAAGGATCTCTTCCTGGACGTGGACCGTGCCAAGAGGCTGAAACATCCACAGGCTCTTGAGATAGAGAAGGAGTGAGTACAGTGGAGGGACTGGTGTGATGAGGGCACTGAGCAATTGGGAACCTCCTCAGGACACAGAATGAATTCCAGTTCTTGGCATGAGTGGTAGTTCCACTCTTCTTCTCACAGAGTTTCGCTCTAAAATCATCTTTTCTGCCAATTTATTATAAAGATAGTGGTATGCAGAGTGGATGCCAGAGTGATTGCCCAAGAGGTCCCAGTCTTTTGGGAGCTCTTATAAAACTTATTAGAAAAACAGAGCTAAACTGTGGCCCCATTCTCAGAGCAAATCCCCTTTTCCTCTGCCTTCCCTAAAATAAATACCTTTAATTTGGGGCAAGCACAGAGTCAGAGGTGGGTGTTGGAGTGGGAGAAGAGCTTCAGTTTGCTTCTGGTGCTTTGCTCCACTTCCAGCCCTTCTATGTAGAAATCAGGAGGGAAGTTTCCTAGCTGGGAAGGGACAGTCCTGACCTCCCTGAAGGAAGCCAGTGCCACAAAGGGACAGCAAAGTACCCTGAGTCTTGCAAGTGAAATTTGGGCTCCACAAGCCCCACCTTGGTTCTCCTGCTTCCCAACTGACTCAGGGACCTGTGCCTTTCCCCTTGGCAGCATCCAGCAGCTCCATGAGCGTGTGACACAGCTCTGTGCAGAGTACCGGGCCCTCTATGAGCAGCTGAACGTCCCCGAGGTGGGGCCCAGGGTGGACTGGGCCAGGATCCTGGACCAAAAGATGGTAACAGCAGCTGGGTTTGGATGTTCTCTCCCATTTCCTGCCAGGCCAGATAAAAAGTGTAAAGCAGRGGTGTTAGAGGTGGTGGGAATAATCCAGTGGCTCTGGGTGGAAGACACACACTCCTTCTACCTCTTAAAGCCCTCTGGAGCACCCTCTGAATTAACCTGTTCAGATTAAGAGTTACCAGAGGGGGATCAGGTAGAGAGTCCTGCCRTGGGATGAAAGRATGGAGRAGGTGATGTGTCCTAGGATTTTACAGCCCTACCTTCCAGGGTTCCACACTGCAGGGTTTGGGTATGTGGAGTGCCCAGATTGGAGCCAATTTGGATTCCCCTGAAAGCTGGATGGTGATGARGTGCATCCCATGGATGTCACCATGGGCTCAGCTCAGGTCTGTCACCCAGGGTTATGTGGTCTGGTTATCTTTGCCCCTGTGTATGGCTTGGGAAATGGCAACCAACAGCAATAGTGGGAAACAACAAAAAAAAATCCCCTCCCTTCCTCCTGGACTGCTATCAGATACCAGATCTTTTCATGCCCTGCCAGCACTGCCTGGGGTTTCTCCCTGCAATGAAGCCTTTTGCTTTAGTGTCTGCCTCCTTTTGCACAGAAACAAGTCAATGCAGGACAGTATGGCCCCGGCATGTCGGAGCTGGAGAAGCAAATAGCTGAGCACAACATCCTCCAGAAGGAGATCGAAGCCTACGGGCTCCAGATCAAGAACCTCCGCTCTGGGGTAAGGCACAGAGTCCCCTCCTTGTTCCTGTCACTCCRCTGGGGACCCTGCTGGCTCTGCTCACTGTCTGGCCCACTGTGTGTCCCATCTGCTCCTCTGCAGGGTGAATGTGTACCCTTGTTCTGCAGAGAGCATGGAGGGGGRCAGGGAGGTGGCTCCTGGATGCTTTCTGAAGCACATTCCATAAATCAGTTCATCAGCATTCACCACATGTTTTGCTAACAGCTTTTCTTTTTTTTTTTCTTCTTTTTTTTCCCACCTCCTTGGTCTTGGCTGTACTGTAACCCAGGATGTGGCAGATTTAAAAAGCCAGTACAAGGACTTGCTGGTAAGGTTCTCAGTGGTTTTTGAGCAGATGGGGTCTTACAGAGTAACATCATCTCTGATGGGCAGAGAACACCCAGTTCAGAATTGGAGCTACCCCTGGGCTTGCACAGTAAAGTTGTGTCCCTCATAAAATCTCCCCATTTCTTCCCTCCTTGGGACAGGTGTAAATTGCTGTCCTCAGGGCAATGCTGAGGGTGAGATCCATGTCTCTCCTCTTCATGGGTCATGGATCTGCAGTTTTCTGTGTGTCTGTGAGCAGAGGGACCAGAAGGCACCAGGAAATCCAGCCCAGCCCACACAGTTTGAAATCAGGGTTGCAGATGGGGRAGCTTGCCCTGATCCCTAACAAGGGCTTCAGAGAGGAAATGAGCAGCCAGAGCAAAGGAGGTAGCCAGGAAGAAAGTCCTGGATTTACCCAGCTGAGCCCATGAAGGTTGATGCTGAAAATGGSATTTGTGAGAAATACAGCAGAGCTGGGCCAGCTCTGAGACTGCCCTGGGCACCAGCCCACACCTGGGATTCTGGTTAGACAAACATATCTTGTCTGTGAGGAGAGAAAGCGAACAGCAGCCCCATCAGATAAGAGCCAGTGGTGGCAGATTTCTCACCAAGGTTTCTGGGAATCTGTGGTCCTGGGGAGGAAGAGGAGGAGGGGAATGGGACTCCCCAGGCTGAGCACTGACACTGTTTCTGTGCTGTGTGTGGGCAGAAAGCTTCCATCTGGCGAGGGCAGAGCCTTGGCAGCCTCTACCACCACCTCCAGGGCTGCACCAAGGAGCTGGGCTACCTGACAGAGCAGCAGACCAAGATCCTGAAGCAGGACTGGAGTGACCAGATGATGGATGTGCAGAGTGTGCGTCGGGAGTATGAGGTGAGCCCTCGGGGGGTGGCAGTGTGTCCTGGCCATGAAAGGCTGGCCAAGCCTGGCATGTGAGATCTGCTGGGTGCAGCATCTGCTGCACATCCACCACCTGCCCTGAGCGTGAGGCTTTCCAAAGCAGAGGGGGAAGAGACCCCCTGGRTCCATGCTGGAATTAGGAACAAGCTGCTCTGTGTGTGACCCCTCCAGTCCCCTCAGCTGGGATCATACATTGGAGGGCTGTCAGGGAGGTTTTCCATGGCCAGAGAGAAGGGAAGGGCTCAGTGCCACATCAGCCTCCATGGCCACAGTACAACACTCACTGACTGCCATGTGCTGGGACACAGAAAAATGAGAGGGATAATTGCTTAGGAAAATGCTCTTTGAACAAATGCCCTGATGCTTTCTGAGGCCCAAGTGTGTCTAATTTGTTTTAGCTCTGCCTGGCCCCTCCTGTTTAAACAAACAAGCAAACAAACAAGGATGTCTGTGCTTTGGGAGCCCTATCTCTGTTATGTTTGGTGCCCCAGGAGACCACTTTGTGCTCCCTGCATGCTCCCAAGGTCAGAAAGTTTCTCTTCCCCTCCAGGATTTCAAGTCCAATGAGCTGCTCAGCCAGGAGGAGTTTGTGAACAACCTGCAGGACGATGGGGACAGGATGATTGAGCTGAAGCACCCAGCCATCAAACCTATCCAGGTAGGGAGAGAATCACTTCCCCAGCCTTGTGGGAGAATGAGAGTGTCTCTGTTCCTCAAATGGTGGGTCACAGGTGATCCCTTCACCTCTCCCTGCAGTTATGTTACTCTTTCCTTTTTCTCTGCTCTTCCTCTGATCTCTGGGACTTCTGAGGAAAGGACACCTGTGGTGGGGAAGGTAGGACCAGCTGGGACCCACTGAAATGTGCTCTGTTCCACCACAGGCTCACCAGGAAGCCTTGAAGAACGAGTGGCAGAATTTCCTGAATCTCTGCATTTGCCAAGAGAGCCAACTGAAAACTGTGGAGAGTTATAAGAAGGTAAAAAACAAATTCATGGGCCATGGCTCTGCAGATCAGGCCAGAGTGGGCAGGCTGGGAAAAGAGACAGCAAAGGGGTGAGGATGGGAGCCCCTTTGCTTGCATCTAGTAAAGATATTTTGTGGAAATGCCCCTCAATATATGATCTTTTAGAGGTGCTGGGAACTGAGAGACCCCTCTGGACTTGGAGACAGTAATGCCCCCCATGCCTGACTGTTTCCCTGCCCACATCTCCAGTTCCAGGATGATGCTGAGGCCGTGAGCCGCTCCCTGAAGAAGATGAGCTCTGACCTGGACACCAAATACAGCAAGTTCAACAAAGACAGCCCTGGGGTGGTGTCAGATCTGCTGCTTCAGCTGGAGGTGAGGCCTTCAGGGCTGGTGGCACCAGCCTGACCTCCAGGCAAATCCAAAGTTAAAAACTCCCCAATAAATGACAGAGGGGAAGGGGAAGAGGTGGGTGAATAATCCTACAGGGATARCTCACCCCAGCTCTGTGCTAGGGAGGGGGAAGCCCAGAAGATCCACGCTGCTCACACTGCCCTGAGATGTCATTGTCCCCATCAGTGACACACAGCCAGGCCCCCAGTCACCATAAGAGWAAAGGAGAAGTGCAGGGAGGAGCCACATGCTGTCCCTAACAGAGGACACTTGGATTAGAGGGCCTGCAGAGTGTGAGCCACTTGGATGAGCAGGCATCCAAGCAGGGAAAGATCCTCCCATCTCCTCAGCACTCTCATGAGCCCAGGGCAAGGGAGGGAATAAAGAAATCTGACCTCAGGGGTGAGATGCAGATAAGAAAGGAAGATTTGCCCCAGAGAGAGGGAGGGGACACATTCACCATGGTTGTATGCAACATATTTTGCTCTCGAGAGATGCTGGAATCTTGGTACTTTCTGTCACTGGAATGCAGCCACCTCGTGGCAGGTGTTTCATTTCTGAAAAGGAAAAACTTCTTTGGGATATTTGACATGAAAATGTGGGTTCACCTAAGGTTAACCCAGGCTGTGTCCTCAATGGCAGATCAGKGAGCAAAGGAAACTGAGGGGAGTGTTGGCAATGGAAAGGGGAAGAAGGGGCATGGAGGGATTGAGRATGGAGAAACTCCTGATTCTATCCCACAAGGACAGATAATTGGTCCCAACATGTCTGCTGTAGTGTGACCCTCCCCTTCCTTCTTATCCAAACCTGGTCACAACCACTGTGTCCCCTGTTTCGTCTAGAACGAGGAGAAGGTSTTGAAGCAGGCAGAGAAGAGCATCACTGACCTGAAGAGAAGGAGCAAAGAGATCAGCCCCCTGAAACTGCGCAGGACACGTCCCTCTCAGCCCCTCACCCTGGACACCCTCTGTGACTGGGATGCTGGRGAGGTGAGGACTGGACTAGCAGCACCCTCAGAAGGGACAGAGAACTGGATTCTTCTCTGGTTGCTCCAGATCTTGACCCCATGGTGTGAGGAACTGTCTTAGGGCCAGAAAGCCAAGCCTTTCACTGGGTTTTGTGTCCTCTCCCAGGTGCAGCTGACCAGAGGGGACAAGTATACTCTGAAGGACAACAGCAACCCAGAGATGTGGGTGGTCCAGAGCAGCACTGGYGTGGTCCAGGAGGCACCTTCTGCTTGTTTCTCCATCCCTCCTCCTGACCCTGAGTCCATAGACAAGGTCAATAGGTGAGTCTGCAGCAGGGACCCTGACCCAGAGAGACATTTAGACTCTCTTGGGTCATAACCAGCCTGGCAGCAGAGAAACACAGCTGGGGACAGCCCTCTCAATTATCTAGTACTAATTCCCTCCTGGAGAGGGAAKTTTCCCTGCACCCAGGTATCTCATCCAGGTGTCTACCATTCCTCAACATCCCTGCACGCTACACAGACTGTCAATGAGTTTKCTGGCAGTCAGGCTTGATTTCTTCACCCAAACATGTGACTTGCATAGGTTTGACTAAATTCATTGCAGAATCAGTCTGGAGCTTGGGACTTGCCAAACAGGACAGAGTTATCTGTGGTATCTCCAGCAGGAGACTGAGCAATGCTCCTTGAGCCTGTGCAGGTTTGCTGCCTGCCTGCTCTGTCAGCTCCTGCTGTTCCCAGGGGATGGGGTGGTGGTGCGGGGAGGTTGGCATTCCCTTTTTAATCGTGGCCTCAGGTGTTTGGGTAAATCAGTTCTGCTCAAATGCTGAGGAAAGGCCACAGCCCAGACTCAGAGCTATGCAGGCATGTCCACAGAATTGGACACTTGGGTCCTCAGTGTCCCTTCCTGGCTGGTGATGCCCCTCTCTGCTCACAGGTTGGAAGGGGAACTGAGCACGGTGAAGCAGAAGCGAGCAGCGGTTCAGAGCAGCCTGAGACGCAGCCAAAAGGAGCAGGTCCAGCCCAGCCAGCAAGGTTTGTCACCTGGATAGTSCAGCCCTCTCTGGAGGCAGCTCTGGAAACASATCACCCATCYAAGGGTGGGCAGAGGCACCTGCAGYTCACACACAGACACCTACGGAGGTCCCTGTGGGAGGATGCCTTCTCCTCCATGGAAAAGAACAGCTGGCAGGATAACCTGACTCCTGTCTCAGCAATTCACTTAAAGTCTGCTGTCCTTCTCAAGCCTCTGAGATTGACCCCCAGCTTCATTAACAGCTGGAGGGCATTTAGGATTCCAGGGGGATGTGCCTATCCAGAAACCTTAATTAAACCTGCTTTGTAACCTGGGTCCCTTGCAATTCTCTTCCCTAGCTGGGGGCTGTGGGATGAGCAGGCAGCCATGGCTAAATCCCAACCCTGGGTTATCTGTGTTATTCCCACAGCTGTAGTTCAAAGGCTCTCCCAGCAAAGCTGAGAAGGGATGTGTCTGCATGGCAGCACTTGGCTTTGCCCCCTCCTTTGGAACTGGGCTCACCATGGCAGAGCTAAAACCTGGCTATTAACCTAAGCTATGTCTGTCTGCAGCTCTGTCCAGGAGCCCTCCAGCAGCCCAGGATGATCCCCAAGCTGACCGGCTCCTCAGCAGCCTGGATCGTGTTGGCAAGGACCTGGTCCAGGTGGAGAAGGAGGTCTTGAACAGAGTGAGGTCACCTGTGAACTACAGTGACCCTACAGATGACCTTGGCAGGAGGATCAAACAGCAGCAGGTGAGYTGGAGCAGGAGCAGTTTGGTAGCACCGTGTCCTTGGCCCAAAGCAGGACRACATGGAAATAACATGGGAGATGACAGCTGGTGCTCCAAAGGAGAAAACCATGCTGCAGATTTAAGGGTTTCAGGCTGGCTTGAACCCTTGAMATGGGACTAAATGGAACCCTCAGGAAACGCAGGCCATTCCCTTGACTCTGGAGCAAGAAGTTCCATTCATTTCAGAGCTGTGTGCCAGTCTTGGGAATGCTGTCACCCTACACTCTCAAGTCTGTAACAAAGAGACTAAGGGATGAAGGGAATGAATCCAAGAGSCAGCTTTGTCTCACCTGGTGGGAAGTACAGACTTGTAAATGTCAGTGAGACAGGAAAAGAGGCAGTGCCCTGCAGCCCCGCTCCTTTCTTCTGGGTCAAGGTCTGGGTTTGCAGTATTTCAGCTTGTTCCATCTTCATCTGTGGGCATTTATCTGGCTCTGGCAGCAGGATGGGCTCAGGYAGGTAGGTTTTTTCCATCTCTGTCTATGTGGATCTCTTTCCCACACCCTGCCACTGCCAGACAGCCACAGTCTGGATGAGGCTGTGCCCCAAGGGGCAGCTCCTTATGAGAGGGGCACCACACCCTGAGCCCCACAGCCAAATCCGCCCCTGAGGGAAACACATTTCCACAGCAGCACTGTTACGGCTGTGTTGGATGACTGTGCTTCCATCTGATGTGCCAGGAAACAACAAAGAAGCTTGAGAACCTGGGGGCAACCAAGGATGCCTTGCAGAAGGAGTGTGAGACCTACCTTTCCAAGAAACCCACCAGCACCTCAGCTTCTCAGCTCCCTGTCACGCTGAACGCCCTCAGGAGCAAATACAATGATGTCAAGATGCTCTCCAGCCTGTACAACGAGAAGTGAGTGATGGGGGTGAGAGAAGCAAGTGTCCTTGCACAGGTGTGCCAASAGAAGCATGACAGAAAATGCTTTTATCTATATGAGTGTTGGTTGAGGTCCAGCACAGGTTGGAAGCCTCCCATCCATCATCAAAGGCACCTCTGAAGGAGTTCCTGTGTGTAATTTGTGAGCAGATCCCTCCACTGTGGAAAATCCACCACAATGGGYGTGTGTCCCAACTCTGCTGTATGGTGAACTGCAACATATCTGACTTGTGAGCAACATGACAGGGGTGTGAGTCCACGTTGCTTGTTCTATGACATGTTGCAGAAGCTCTAATTTTAAGTAAGGTTGAGCATCAAAGGGAGAAAAGRAGAATGGMGTYTCTGYAGCTAACCYTGTCCTTTGTTTTCCCATTTCCCAGGGCTAAGGCTGCCCTGAACCTGGAGACTCAGATTGAGAACACAGACAAGATTGTCAGCACGTTTGAGGCCAAGCTGGCTCAGGACAGCATCATTCCTGCATCCCCCAATGCCCTACAGGATCGGGCCAAAGACCTGCAGGTAGGGGAACATCAGGCTTCTCATAAAGGATTGGAGATCCCTGAGCTCAGGGAGCAATGTGGAAAGAGCTGGATATATTTGGGCACCTTGAGAAACCAGTGATGAAGCCATTTTGAGGACTTGTTCCTTGAAGGTTTAATGCTGGTGTTGTAGGCTGACCTGCTCTCACTGGACAGCAAAGCACTCTGTCCCTCACTTTGCAGTCCCTAAAATACATCACATSCCCCTTAGCATCTAACCTCTACTGCTCTGCCTCACACCTATCCCTAATCTTCACTCCCAATCTCCTTGCCCCGTTCTTGGCAGCCACAGTAACCTGATGTTTTGCCTTTCCCAAAACTTCTCAGTGCACTGTCCAAGCCACCTTGCTTCCCAGCTTCCCTGGTGAGTAAGCCTCACTGTTCCACCTCTTCTACCTCACGTGTCACTCAGAGAGCCTGACCAGCCCYCAGTGCTGCCCAGTCAGTGACACATTAAGGATGTGTTTGGGTGTTGCTCTGACTGCTGCAAACACAAGGTGTCTGTTTTTTCTCCCCTGCAGAAGATGAGGCGGGACCTGGTGGCCCAGGAGGAGTGTGTGTTGAAGCTGAACAGGGGGCTCAAGGATGCTGAGCACAGCTGCAGTGCTGTGCAGAACAACTTCCAGGAGTACTGCCCTGACCTGCCCCGGCAGAAGAGGGAGGTGCAGCTCCTCAATGACCGCTACCATGCCGTGGCCGACCAGCTGGATCAGCGGTGAGGACCTSTGGGGTCATCTCTGCTCCACTCAGCTAAGGGGGACTGGGGCAGGGCTCACAGCCCTGAGTATGTTCTTCATTGCAGGACCCTGATCCTCACCACAGCCCTGTAGTACTGAGGACCAGGTGTGTCCTGCTCTGTAGTTGCCACTTTCCTATTCACAGCGCAGGCTTTGAGCTTCCAGAGTTGTGCTCCCCACTCAGGCATCAGTTGTCACGCCCTCATTTTTGTTATCTTTGTGTTTGTTGTGGTGATATTTTCACCTTTCACCTTCCTTCCTAGGAAYTTGCACATTAATCTTTGCCCTTCCCCTTCATGTTCCTGTCCCCTTCTGTGCTGTGCAGAGAGAAGACCCTCAGAAACATCAGCCTCACCTACCAGCAGTTCCAAAACTCCAATGAGAACCTGATGTTCTGGATGAACAACCTACCCAAGCACCAAGTGAAGACCACTGATGGGCCAAGCCAGATTAATTACAAGCTGCAGGCACAAAAGGTGTGTTCCAGGGCAAGAATAGCCTATGACTTTAKAGGGATGGGGCAATTTGCTTGTGAACAGCACATGCAAAATAGTACCAGTCAGCTCCTAGTTGTGTGTTCCCCCATCATAGTGAATGAACTAGAGGAGGACTGCAGCCCACAGATGGTGTTACCTGCTGTATCTCACCTTGCTGGGTTTATCTACAGTGCTGGTGTCCTCATTTGTGGCAGTCACCTCCAGGCTGAAATCTTCCATGAAGAGGACACTTTCAGATCCTGAAACACTGCACCTTAGGCTGAGATGTTGCATCCAAGTCCTTCACTTTTCTCTCCTTGAGCAGACTGGTACAAGTCTTTTCTCTCCTGGAGCTCACTAGCCTGGACAAGGAGTTGTTGAGGTTTCTGTGTTGGCTGCTATTTATTTTATTTGTGATAGATCAGTGTGGGAGATCCTGGGCAAGCTAAAGCACTGCTGAGATACCCTAAAACCCTGGAGACTCTTCCTAAATGTCTTCCTGTTCCCACTATTCCCTCAGCTGAGCTGATTCTYTAGGCTACAAGAGTAGTACTGGGCAGCTGGATTTCAGTGTGTCCTTAACACCACGTGTGTTTCCTGCAGAGGCTGGTGGAGGAGATCCAGAGCAAGGAGCCTGAGAAGAACGCCCTGATCAGGCTGTCCCAGAACATGCAGTCCACACTCAATGTAAGGATGGGTTTTCCCATTTATCACTCCCTTAGCATTTCACCCAAGAGGTGCCACCTGATTTTTGTGTGTCTGCTCTGAACAGGACTATGAGCTTGAAGCAGGCAAATACAACTCTTCTCTGGACCCTTCCCTGACCGATTCTGCTGCAAAGAGGCTGCGTGTGACTCCCCTGCAGGAAAGCATCCAGGCCCAGGTAAAATGCTAAGACGAAGGCATGGAAACCATTGTCCAGCTCATTACTCATGCCCCAGTGTCCTCTGCAAGGCCTTAATCCACTCTTAYAGCCACCACTGATTATGGTCCTAATCCTAGAGTCAGAGTCCTCAGGGATCCCTTTGTCCCTGGGGCAAAGCAGCATGTGAGATCCTGAATTAGGGTTGTGCCTGGCACTCAACCTGGTTGAGATTGCTGATGTTGCTTCCTCACCACATTGTGTATGAAGATAAAACTTACAGGGTAGGTGTGTGGGGAGAGGAAGAAGCCAGAGCTTCTCTGGGCTCTTATGTCTCTCTGGAGAATCAAGGGGAAGGAACTAATCCCTAGAACTGTGCCATRCACAAAATTCATCCAGGTGAAAGGAGGTGTGGCACAGTCTGCCACACAAGAGAGCACTGTCTGGGTGAGGGCACAAGGCTCTCACCRCTCTTTCTTTTGCAGGAAAATGATGTCACCAAGGTCTACATGGAGCTGGCAGCAGAAAATAAACAGCAGCTCAGCCGGCTGGAGTTTGCCAAGAAGGTCATTGAGAAGGTACCAGCTTTCAGCTCACTGTGAAATTGGGGTGCTCAGGATTGGGGTTCAAATCTGCTCAGCCTGGGGCTCCCCCACCCCTCACTGAGTCTCCACATCCAGGTGTGAGGAAGGACAGGAATGGAAACCCCTCTGAGAAAAAGACCACAAGTTTCACTGACACTGATCTTGGGTTGTGACTCATCACCTCTGGGGGCCCTCAGYTCATTACTGTAGTTTATGCTTGGAAAGAAAAGATTAGGGCTTTTAAGTCCAGTACTCTTACCCATAGCTAATCAACGATCACAGACTGAAATTTCAGATTTGTTTGTGGGTGTGGCTGGAATTTAGTGCTCACAACTTTCTGGAAACACTTCAAAGCAATAGGATTTTTRTACCTTTCTAAGGTTTGAACCACCTGTAGGAAAGATCTCAGGACCAAGTGACTTAGTGGGTTCAGGAAGCACAAGAAATTAAACTGGGGACTGGCTGTGATGCTCTCCCTCAGCTGCAGGTACTAGAAGGCAGCACAAAGCACCTTTCTGTGCTGCTGCAGCACCTCCATCTCAAGGGGAATACCCACCAAGTCAGTTGCTTGAGATGATGGGGTTGTGTCCTCACTTTCCATTTACAAACCGCCTTATTTGAAGACTGTCTGAGGATTCTGTGCCAGTTTTGTCTTCCACCATGCCATGTCATTTAAAAGCTCTCTGAGTCCCCTCAAAAGAGTGACAGTGTTTGCCTGCCTTTTAAAATTATTTTTTCCCTTGCAGAAGGAAGTGCATGAGGGYATTGAAGCTGTACATGAGCAAACCCAGAAAGCTGAAAACAAAGCCACAACAAGCAGGGAATCTGAGGGGTTGAAATTGAAGCTGGAGGAGGAAAGGAAGAGAGTGGCCAGGATTGAAGAGGACCTGGAAGAACACAGAAACAAGCTGCTGATGTTGAAAACTCAGAAGCCCRTTGAAAGAGTGGAAGAAAAAGAGGTGATTGAATACTACAGAGACCCACAGGTGGAGAGCAACCTGTCTAGGATGGTACAGCAGATTGAAGAGGAAGGCAAAAAGGGGAAGAGCCTGCAAGAAGACATTGATGTGATGAGCCGTAAGCTTGCCCAGATGGAGAGTGAGAAGAAGGTCRCTCCTGCCCAGCTCCTCACCAAAGAGATCACAAAAATTGAGAAAGATCCAAGCCTGGATGGCCAAGCAGCCAGTCTTCGTCAGGARATCAAGCGTCTCCAGGAGGAAAGCTTGGCTGCTGCTTCTGAACTTGAGCAGCATAAAAGGGAGCTGCACATGCTAGAGCGAAAGCAACCCAACATCCGAGAGAAGGTGGTGGTGAAGGAGCTCATCAAACTGGAGAAAAACCCAGAAATGCTGAAGTCTGTTAGGACCCTGCAGTTACAAATCGATGAGGAATCCTTCAAAAGAAAGTCTGCAGAAGAAGCAATAGTGAAAGTGAAGAACAAGATTGAAGAGGTGGAAAGACTGATTGAAACAACAGAACCCAAAATTATTGTTAAGGAGGTGAAACAGGTAGAGCAGGACCCAGAGTTATTGAAAGAGACTTCCAAGCTTAAAACTCTGATTGAAGAAGAGAGGAGCAAAAACTTGATGCTGACAGGTGAGCTGGGAGAGCTGCAGAGCCAGTACAGCATTGCAGAGAAGCAAAAGCCCAGGATAGAGGTGAAAGAGAGGGTCAATGAGATCTTCCTGGTGGACCCTGAAACAGAGAGGCAGATTGCACACCTCAAAAGGGAGCTGCAGGAAGTCACTCTGAAAAGGACAAAGATTGACAGTGAATTGGAAGAGGCCTTAGCRGAGCTCAAAGTCCTCAGGTCACAAAAACCAGAGGTGGAGTTTAAGGAGGTCATAGAGGAGGTGGTGAAACATGAAAAGAGCCCAGAGATTCTCAGAGAAATTGACAGGCTGAAAGAGCAGCTCAATGAACTTGTGAACACCAATGGCAGGACCCAGGAGCAGCTCATTAGGCTGCAGGGGGAAAGGGATGAGTGGAGGAGGGAGAGATCCAAGGTGGAAACCAAGCTGGTCAACAAGGAAGTCATCCGATATGAAAATGATCCACTCTTGGAAAAAGAAGCCGATCGGCTGCGTCAGGAGGTGCGTAACATGTCSCAGAAGAGGAGAGCTGCAGAAGATGCCATCTATGACCTGCAGAATAAATACATGCTACTGGAGAGGCGGAAGCCAGAGGAGAAGGTGGTTGTTCAGGAGGTGATACTGACTCAAAAGGATCCAAAGCTCCGAGATGAGCACAGCAGGCTGAGACGCAGTCTGGATGAGGAGGTGAGCAACAGGCGTCGCCTGGAACGCGACGTGCAGCAGGTCCGTGTGCTGGTGGAAGAGCAAGAGAAGTTGCTCACCTTTCAGGAGGATCGAAGCAAGAGGCTTGCACTGGAGAAGGAGATGAGACAAATTACACTGAGAATAAAGGAGCTGGAGGAGAGCCCAGCTCCAGTGCAAGAAAAAATCATTATGGAAGAAGTGGTCAAGCTGGAGAAGGATCCAGTCCTGGAACAGTCTGCCAGCAACCTGCGTTTGGAGCTGGACCGGGAGAAGATGGAGGTGCTGAGCTTGCAGAGAGAATGCAAGAACCTGCAAATGCAAGTTGATGTCCTGCAGAAAACTAAGTCCCAGGAGAAGACGATCTACAAGGAGGTGATTCGAGTGGAAAAGGACAGAGCGCTGGAGAGTGAACGTGCRCGCATCTGGGAGCTGCTGAGCAGGGAGAGGGGAGCCAAGCAAAAGGCAGAAGAAGAGGTACGRCGGCTCCGGGAGAAGATTGAGAGAGCTGAAGGCATGAAGAGGACATGGGCTCGTGAAGAGACAGAGCTRCAGAAAGCCAGGAACCTGGCCATCCAGGAGAGAGCCAGTTTGGAGAGTGAACTGCGGGAGCTGGAGAGGCAGAAGCAGCAGAAAGTCCTCTTCCTTCGGGAGGAATCCAAACTKCTCAGCCAGCGGACTGAGAATGACAGGCAGAAGAAGAAGCAGCTGGAACACGAAGTTTCCCTGCTGGAGGCAGACATCCTYAGGGAGAAGGACCAGATCTACAACAAGGAGAGGTTCATTCGGGATCTCCAGTCAAAGGTCAACCGTGAAGAAATCAATCATGAGACCCAGATGAGAGAGACGAACCTCTCCACCAAGATCTCTATTTTGGATCCTGACACAGGGAAGGACATGTCCCCTTAYGAAGCCTATAAGCGAGGTATCATAGACAGGGGCCAGTACATCCAGCTACAAGAGCTGGAGTGTGACTGGGAAGAAGTCACCACTCTGGGCCCAAATGGGGAGGTCTCACTTCTCCTTGACAAGAAAAGTGGGAAGCAGTATTCCATCGATGATGCACTAAGRCTGAGGAGGATCACAAAAGAGGAGTACCAGCTGTACCGGGATGGCAAGATTCCCATCTCTGAATTTGCCTTGCTGGTGGCTGGRGAAACCAAGCCTCCCTCATCCCTCTCAATTGGCTCCATCATCTCCAAATCCCCACTCACCTCACCCACCACCCACCAAAGCCAAACCTTCTTCCCCCCAGCCTCACAGAAGGGCATATGTGATGACACATCCCCCATTGCAGGGGTGTWTGACACCACCACCAACACCAAGTACAACATCAAAACTGCCGTTGCGAAGAAGCTGCTTGATCCCATGACAGGTCAGAAGCTCCTGGAAGCCCAGGCTGCCACAGGGGGCATCATAGACCTCATTTCCAGGGACCGGTTCTCAGTCCATAAGGCRATCGAGAGGGGGCTGATTGACAGGACCTACATGCAGAGACTGCTCAATGCCCAGAAAGCTTTCACAGGCATTGAGGACCCAGTGACCAAGCGAAGGCTGTCTGTGGGRGAAGCAGTTCAGAAGGGTTGGATGACCAAGGACAGTGCTTTCCCCTACCTGCAAGTCCAGCATCTAACTGGAGGGCTCATCGATCCCAAGAAAACCGGTCGCATCCCTGTGCTGGAAGCTGTCCAGATGGGGATGATAACAAGCAACCTGGCCAATAAGCTCCAGGATGAGTCCAACTATGAAAAAGATCTTGTTGATCCTGTCACTAAAGAGAAGATAAATTACAARGAGGCCATGGCCCTCTGCCAGAAGGAGTCTCTGAGCCACCTCCTGCTGCTCCCAGCCGCRTCGGAGGGGTACCAGCGGTACCACCAGGCGAGCCGTTCCCCCAGGCTCTCGCGATTCAGGCATTGAATGGACCAAGGCAGAKACTGGGGCTGGTTCCTTCAGGAGTTCATCCCTTCAGAACACCTCTCCCCACAGAGGCAGCAGCCTCATGGCAATGGAGCATCTAGAATTTAGGGCTGCCTACTCTTCTGTCTTAGCTACCTGCCTCCCAACACAGCTCGGCCATGGAGGAAGAAAATGTGGTCGTAGGCCTGCCACGGAGGGGTCCCCAAGTCCCCAAGTTCTGCTCCCAAACCAGCCCAGAGAGGGGTTGATTGTGAGAACTTCACGGGCAGTAGGTTAAAYGTGGCTGTGCCCAGAAAGGAGGGAGAGCCAGAGTGTTTTCCAGTTGGGTCATTCTGCATGCAATAAACATAGCAAGTGAGTGTCTGTGGCTGTGTTGTGTCTGCAGGCTGGATGAAGGCATAGCTACTCCTCCCCCATGCAATCCCATGCCCTGCAGCCCAATCCACACAGGTTTTGGAGATTCTTGCTCTCCCTGATCTGCCAGCAYTGAACMCCCTCAAGTGTCCTTCTGCCTATGAGTCCATATTTTTAAAGATTTTTTTAATATTTGTCTTTAAAACTGAAAACCAATGGGACTTTGCTTCCTGGTCATTTGGACACTTGTAAAAGAGSGATTTGAACACCAAAGGGGTGCGCTCCCACCCAACACTTCTGGAAAATCTGCACTTGCTATTTCTTTAGGTGAACAAAAAAAGAGTTACTCCTCCGTGTAATTTCCACCACCCAGTCCTTCCTGAAACAAGCAATTCTCACATCTCAAATGTTCTTCCCTAGTTATCTACCCTATTGTGGAGCATTCCCTGGGTTTATGAGATGAGAAAATGACTTTCTATTCATATCAGCTGCTCCCTCCCCTCTCCCAAGGGCTTTTTTAGCTGATGCTATTCAGGAACTCCTACATAGTCAAAATAATAGATGGCTGAGTAGTGTAGTCTGAAAAACACTCACTAAAAATCCATTTGTTTGCTATCAAGTGCCCTTTATCTGCAGAAAGTAGCTCGTGTCAYGTCCTGATGTGTCCTTAGGAAGCACCACTCAGCCATGGGGCTTTCCCCAGAGCTTTGCTGTCTGGCAGGATTGTGGGTTGCTCAGGAGGATTCATACCCCTTGTCAATAACCCCAAGTTAAACAATTTCAATTTTCAGCCTTTACTCACCCCAGGGATCTTGCCTCGTRCCCCTGATGGCCTGAGGCCGAGGTTCTCCCCAAGAACCCCTCGGTGCCGGCTGGAGATCTGTCGACTGCAGATCCGTCGAGGCTCAGAGGTGAGCTCCCATCTGGGTGGCCAGTAACTGTCACCGAAATTCACCCAAAAGCCGGTAAAATAAACCCCCTTAACACCAATGTAGCGTTAAGAAGTTTTCACAGGCCTGGTGCACGGGGGATAAGCGCCACCTGGTGTGCACACGATTCACTACAGGTGCATTGCTTAAATACAGTGACCGCGTGTGTATTATAATTGTTCATTACCATAAAACCTTCCCCGTGTTCCCAGGTTTCGTTTTTTTCTATAATTTTGTTTTGGCTATAGCTACATTCCTAAGGCAGATGTCTTCCCCTTATCTTCCTTCTGTCCTTGATGAGAAAGCAGCTCCTGCATATCCTGTTTCTTTGCTGAAAGTACACAGTCACAGCAGAAATTGGRTTAATGCTTTTGGTACCAGTTCCACAACAGGACTGAGAGCACATCYCTGCACCTGCCAAGGATTTGGGCTGGAAAGGATAAAAGAAAGAGTGCAGCAGATAAGGAAAGGAGAAAGGCTCTGTGGAAAAAGGGACCAGCCAGGCTGTCCTGTATTACCAACCTGATGGGCTTTGCCAAACAATGAACACCAAGGTTTCTGAACAAATATTTATTTTATACAGAAGAAAAAGAAATTAAGATGTCAACACAACACCAAGAGTCAGAGACAATCCCCTGAACATTTGAACAGCAAAAACATTTCCAAGACAATAAAGCAAAGGAAACAGCATTACATCTGGAACAATGATGGAAAGCCAGTGGTTTCCAGTCATATGCAGCAAGTGCTTTATCCTAACTGGATACTGCTTTATGCTAACTGTATCTTTTGGCTTCTTGGTCCCAGCTAAGGCACAAATTAAGACACCTGATAGTGCTCTTCAGCATGTGAAAGAGCAGGATGTCAGCTCTGTTAAACAGCTCAGACTAAACAGCTTGTCTAGTGCTGAGAAGCCTGGCTAATAACAGCAGCAAAGTGCTGAGTGGAGAAGTGTCCCCCTTCCCTGGTGCCAGCAACTGCCATCAACAGACCCGGGGCTGCTCCAGTGCTGGAGACAGAAATCACTGTGTGTCACCTTAGCTCACTAGTAGAAGGACAAATCATCAGAGAGATGCTCTCTGGTTTATGCTGATAAATTACCCCCACTTTTTGCACATGACTTCTTCAAAACAGCTCTCCTGGCTGTAACCCAAACTTTCCCCCAGCAACAGACTGAAAGTTTCTAAATGCTAAGAATGTCCCCTYCCAGGCTCCTCAGGAGAAGCAAGGCTGGGTTCCAGCCAGGCCCCTGCTAAGTGCCCCTGACCAGATCTGCAGTGCTACCTGGAGGTGCAAGAGCTTGGGGAGAGCAGTGTCCTCTCATCTGCACTCTCTCCACAGCATAGGTCGCTGTTCAGGGCTCCCAGAGTTTCTGCAGAGGAAGTACTGGTGGTTGAGGGCTGCTTTGGCTGAGATGCGCTTGCTGGGATCATACAGGAGCAATTGCTGCCAAGAGAAAAACCCAGCAGATTTAGGATTTTGAAAACTGGATTGATTGCACCTGCACACAGCTGGGCCAAGTTGCAGATGTTGGTCCTGCCTTTTTCCTTCTCTGGGTTCAGGAGTCACCCACAACTGAAGTTACTCTGGGGGTTATGTTAGAAGAGTTCCTTGACTCCCAGTGTAGTGGTTCCTAGAGAAACCTGCAATGACAGTCTTTYTTCAGAGTAGGACTGAGCCCTATTCCATGCTTTGGAGCTTCTGCAATGTCAGAGGTGAGCATTCAACCCAGATCAGCTAATACACTTCCAGGTAATTAAATCTCAAATATCCCTATTCCTTGCCCAGTTTGAAAGCATCCTGTCTATCCCCAGGCCCTGTTCTGAGCCCTCACTCACCGTCAGTAAGTCTCTCCCATCTCGATCTAAGTTTGGAACAATGTCCTTCATCTCYTTCCTTGGCCAGCGGGGAAAGCTGCTCTTGTAGTCAGGGAGCTGGGTCACACCAGGCCAGGTCACCTCGGTGGGAGTGCCCAGGGTGCGAAAGATCTGGAAGAGCTGATCRATCTCAGAGTCCCCTGGAAACAGGGCCTTCCTGGTCATCTGGGGGAAGAAAAGAAAAAGCCAGTTCCCACCTTTCCATCAGTTGTGTGCCCTATTTCCTGCTGCAAGCAACCCCCTGTCCCAGCAGGTGCAAACAACTGCATAGACCAGGGCAGTTACAATGCAGTGATCCATTCTGCCATGCCATGAGAGTGCTWGTTCTCTGCAGCCCACCATGGGGACATCTGAAGAGGGTCATCTCCTCCCAGGGTCAAAATGCTGCAGCAATAAGGCTGAGGTTACCCCTTTTGCAGGAAGGAGGCATCATTTTCCAATGTACTTGGAACTGCAGCCTTCTGCCAGGCCCCCAGGGTGGTAGATTTCCTTCTGAGGTAAGGACCAGCTAACCCTTAGGGTGGACTTTCCATAAATCATGTCCCAGGACAGGGTGGGACTACAGTACCCCAGATGTTCTGTATCTCATCCCTCCTTCCCGCTGCAGCTACCTCCTCTGGCTCATGMAAGAGATTATTTAAACCCATCCTACCATTTCTGCAAAGATGCAGCCAATGCTCCAGATATCCACAGGGGTCGAGTAGTACCTGCATCCCAGCAGTATCTCAGGGGCTCGGTACCACAGAGTCACCACCTGGAAAGGAACCAACAAACAGGCTGTGTCTGGTTTCCCTGTATGAAACCAGAGGTGTGGGACCCTCCCTTCTCAGCTGCAATGCAGTGACTGTACAAATCAGAGTGTGCTAAGGCCTTGCTGAATTTACTGACAATTTAGTGCCTGCAAGGTTGGGATTAAGAGAACATTCGTCAACAATGTACCCTGTGGAGAGAAGGTGGGAGCCCAGCTGGCAGCCAAGCTCCAGYAGAGACAGTCAGCACACCTTGTGGGGATATGGAGGTCCCTTAGCTGCAGGTGAAGTTGAGGGCACATGTCTGTGCCTCTGTTATGGATGAGCAACTTGTGCTGCTGCTGCTGTTCACCCACTCTGGACTGTGTACCCCTCTCAGGGAGCCTCAACACTACCTCGTGAGTGTATGTGCGTAGGGGGACTCCRAAAGCTCTTGCCAGTCCAAAATCAGCCAGCTTGATTGCTCCTGCTTCATTAATGAGCAAGTTCTGGGGCTTCAAGTCCCTGTGGATGACCCTGTGCGAGTGGCAGAAGCTCACACCCTGCAGCAGCTGGAAAAGGTAGTTCTGAGGAGAGAAGAGATTTCAGAGATGAAAACACTTTGATCTCTGGATTGTGTGAACCAACACATTTTGGATCATTTATAGATCTGAATGGGAAGAAAGCCCCTTGTTAGAGTGCATCATCAGGCTTATGGGCCACTACTCAGAGACACACATAAACTGCTGTCATGCCACATGTGGGGACAGAGAGACTCTAATCCAGGCRCTGTCAGTCCCTTCCACCCACCCATTACTGTCTACAAAGGCAATTAGYAACAGATCTCTCCTTTGTTCTGCAGTGAGATGGGCTGGAACAGCTGGGAAATAAACGTTTCTGAGCAATAGTGCCATGAGGGTTTCCCAGCTGAAATGTTTGAGATCTGGGAGGCTGAGGAGTYATTTCCAGGCCCAGTCTGAGCAGCTCTGTCCAGCAGAAGGCAGCAGGGACATACTGTCTGTTGGCATTCCTTTCACACTGTACCTTGACCAAGCTTAAAGGAAGCTCTCCAGATTGGCACGAGTCCATGTATTTCTTCAGGTCCTGATTCAGATACTCAAACACTATATAGAGCTTCTTCTGGCTGTGTATGACATCCAGGAGCCTGCAAAAGAAGGACAGGCTCTCCCTTCAGTATCTGCTCCAGACCTCTGCAAATACCCAAACACCAAAATATCCTCCTTCCACACATGCCTCTGCTCTGTTGGTCCTTTGGAGAAGAGAGGGGCAGTTTAAGGGCAGAATCTAGTATGGGGCAGCAGCAGTGTGTTGCTGAAGTGGCAGACCCATGAGATATTGCTGAAAGCCRGGTAAGTGCAAGGGATTCCTGCATYTTCYTGTGTRWTTTGCTACTGCCTRTGCAGYTGGGGAAGGACAGAAAAASCCCYTTGCTGTCTGCTCCTGGAGCAGGAGCTCRTGGATGAGCTGGTGGGGAGGGTGCATCCATGTCTTACCTGACTATGTTAGGGTGCTTCAGCTCCTTCAGCAGTGAGATTTCTCGGATYGCAGTGCTGGGGACACCCTCTGACTCCCTGTGACAGAGATGGGCTGTACTGCATGCAACCCATAAACCAGGACCCCAATGGGGCTCTGTGTCCCTTCCTTATTCCACTGTGCCCCAAGGGAGCATTTTGAGTTTGGGGTGGAGCAGTGGCTGGGGTGGGCAGGGRCAAGGGGAAATGGAGTTATGGGCAAGGAGAGGGAGGGGAGGACCTAGGCAGGCAAGCCTTGGGGCAGAGCTTGTTTGGAAGCACCTAAGGAGCATTTAGAGAAACAATAATTTATTAAATACCTAAGTCTTTCTTTTTGGACGTGAGGGGAAATGAAAGCTCCTTGCCCCTCAGACAGCCACCTCCCTCACCCTAAGGGGTCACCATGGAGTGCAGCCCCAGCATACTGGCTCCCAGTCCACACAGACACCCCTTGCTGTGCACACAGCTCAGGGCTGACCCAGAGAAACAGCAGTAAGATTTTGCCTGCTCAGTCCCACCCTGGAGGGCYGAGGCYRACCCTGCMSAACCCYCACAGCACAACCCTGAGGGAGACAYTACCTCACAACATGGCAGCTRCTTCCCCTYRCCCTGTRCCRTGGACCCAGGGCCAAGTGGTGCCAGGTCAGGCCCTAAACACTTGTCCTCAAAGATTTTGAGCTGCTGGCTCAACTGTGGGTTAAATCAGCCCTTTTTTAGGYCACCTGAAAGTTGGGGTCTTCCCTGTGGACCCAGCTGCCATGTCCTTGAGGCATAGAGCCCCCAAAGCCCCCCAGACTCCTCCTTTGGCTCTGCCTCTCCTGCTGCCACACTACATAAGATTATTTTAATCCTAGAGATGCCTTTTTCCCCCTCATGATTTATTTATTATTCCCCTCAGGCTTTATTGTGCCTCTCACACCATACTGAGCATAGGCCTGGTGCCATGGCAGCCCCAGGCCTTCGCCCCACTCACGCGTCCAGGCGGATCTTCTTGAGGGCCACCAGCTGCCCCGTGCGCTTGTTGCGAGCCTTGTACACCACGCCATAGGTGCCCTCCCCAATCTTCTCCACCTTCTGGAACGACTCCTGGGCGGCTTCCATGGGGCTGCCCRGGCCTGGTGATGGCAGTGGGGGCAGCCGCGCTCTGAGGGGAGGAAAAAAGGCGGGAAACAGAACGGTGAATGTGGGGAAAGAGTTTGAGCCCCACCCCAGGTGTTCCCTGAGGTGCTGCCGGGGTCTGGGCCTCACCCTGCTGCTCCCTCAGCCTTGAGGGACCCTCAGGGACCTGCCTGGGACAGCTCTGAGTGGGCCTGGTGGTGTCTGGGGTGTCCAAGGAGCTTCAGGTGGACAGAGCCACAAAGGAGCCACCCAGGACAGGTTGTTCTGTTGCCCAGGTTGTGCAGTGTGCTAGGTACAGCCAAAGATTGAGGGGAAATTATGTAAATAGGTACTTTGAGGCCTGGGGAAGAGCAGCACGAACTGCACAGGGCCAGGGGAAGCTCTCCTGCTCCATCTGCGCAGTGCTGGGCATCGGTGCAGTAATTGGGTTCATAATTATGGTTCTCTGGGATGTGCTGAGGGCAAACACTCAGCAGAAATGTCTTTTTTATTGTTTGGGGGTATTTTTCGGGGGGGTGCTTGGGGTTTTATTTTTTGTGGATTTTTTCTTTGGTTTTTTGTTGTTGTTTGGGTTTGCTTTGTTTTGGTTTGGTTTTGTTTTTGGTTGGTTGGTTTTCTGTTTGTTTCATTTTGTTTTAATTTGGAGGGGTTTTTTTCCCTTTCATATTGTCTTGCAAAATTGTCCCTCTTGCACAATTGAACCTCCCCAACATGGGTTGTSCTGCTCAGTCAGCCTTTTGAGAGATGTCCTTGAGGCAGAATTAATCATTGACTTGATAGCTGACAGATGACAAGATTATGTGGCACCAGGAAAGGCAGAGGCAAAGGGAATTTCATCTGGAGGATGTGGGGGCTCCATGTCCCTGGGTGAGCATGGAAGTGGCAGCTGCATAGGTCCACAGGGAAGACCCCACCCTTTCAGGTGACCTAAAAAAGAGCTGATTTAAYCCATTGCTGAGCCAGCAGCTCAAAATCTTTGAATGCAAGCAGAAAAGGCTGGAGATGGCTGCATTTCCCTGCAAACCACAGGCATAGCTCACTCCTGATTTGAGGATTTCTACAGTACAGGAGAGTCTTCTTTCCCTTGCACAAACATTTGATTCTCATCTGCCTTTAGCAATGTTCTGTCCTTTTGTCAATGGTTGACTTCAGCTGTGTGGGTCTGGCACCATGTTCTTTAACCAGACTGGCTCTGATGTAACTTAATCTCCTTGTCTTGCAACTTTTTAAAGCCAGCTACTTCCATACACACCCAGTACTCAGGAGAAGGAGGAAAACTGAATTTTCTTACATCATCTATAGGGTTTGTGCAGGGCCTAACACATTACTTGGCAAGAGATGGATTTAACCAGTAAAAGACAGGCTACCTTCTTTTTTCATCTTTATTTATGAAAATTTCAATAAAAATCTTTAGATACTTCAAAAATAGTGATTTAAGGTCTCTTAAACTTAGTTGTGTCAAAGAAGAAAGTCAAGTACTCAAGATACTGCAAATATTTATTTTAGAGTTAGAATGAATCCTCCCCTTAGATACCAGTTCTTCCTACCTTAAGAGGCAGGTGGTACTGAAAATAAGGACTCTTTGTTCTTCTTGTTTCTTTGGTCAGCCCAGATACATGAGTGTTTTGCCAGGAATGTTCCTGTGTGGCAGCTGAGTCAGGGTACCCTCAACACAGGCACTCCTGGGCCCACAGCCAGGCAGGGCTAATGAACTTTGTACTAATGCCCTTTTCCCCCATTTGCCAAAGGTTGAGCTGCTTAACTCCAGATTCAGAAACTTCTTCTGACTTCTTCATGTCATGCATTACCAAAGGACCAGTATAACCCAAGTGTTCCCTTTCCTTAACCACCCTTTCAAGCAAACAACAAACCTGCTTCCCAGAGCTATTTTCAGTCATGACACCTGGGGCAGGAATGGACAGCCCACAGMCACACACATTGACTCACAGTCTTCACGTGTTCCCCTGCTCAGTGACTTTGCTGTTTGCCACAGCAAACACACCTCCTAATTTACTTTAACATATTGGTTGCAAATGGCAGTGCAAGGGCCAGCTGGCCTCAGAGCTGCTGTCAGGATATGCTGTTTTCCCTCTGCTCCTGCCTCTCATTGAAGTATTTCCTCTGCTCCTGTATGGCTTGTTCCAGCAGGGGCACGTTCATCCCTTCCACGCAAGTCAATATTCGTGCTTTTACCACAGGACTGGAAGTTTCTGGAGAAAGGAAAACAGACAGAGCAGCTTGGAGACAAAGAGTTCCCTCAGGCAACATATGGCTCAAGCTGGACAAATATCCATAGCCCAAGAACTTCAGGGGACCAGACTGGCTGCATGCTGCCACTGATGTGAGCAGCAGGAGCAGCTCAATTTAGTGATTGCTTTCCCTCTGCCCTGATGGCTGCAAAGTGCTGGTGGCTGACACTGCACTCCCTTTGCACTGTGGAACAGTGCCAGTGCCAGCCATGCAGCATCTGTCTACTTGGTGGCTGGATGCACTTTGGTTTTCCCTGTCTGAAAAGCAGCAGTGACAGGTCTGAGCTCATTTCTGAATGCCCCTGTGCTGACAAGAGTGCTTAGAAGAGGCTCAAAGCTGCCTAGAACCAACAGTTCATTGATGGCATTTAAGTGGCAACATGGAGTTGCACAGAAGGGGCCAAACCTTGGTGACATAACCCTGGTGACACAGCCACCATCTCAGTCTGCTCCCCTTCCACCCCTGCAAAATGGGACCAAGTCCCTCCTARGCTGGGATGACCAAAATAACAATTTTCTACAGGAATTTTGCAGCTTAGCAGGTGGCTTAGCAGGTCACTCTCTAGAGGCCRTGTGAAGTGTGGCTTTCCATGTACTACTGAGGACTTCTATGGCATAAATGGGAATGCTTGTTATCAGGTGTGACCAAGATAACAAAGAATTTGCTTCACCATCCCATGGCCCAGCTCAGATCAAGTCCCCACGCAAAGCATCAAGCAGCTGGAACATAGGGCACCCCAGGAAAGGACAACAGGGTGTCCTGCCTGCATTCCTCACATGTCTGAGGGCAGGGATACTAATTAGAGCCTTTCAACGATGGCAAAGACCAACCCAGCCACTTGCAATGAGGTATTGCTGCAATCTGCCATGTTTGGGGTGAAGATGGTTGCTGTGGTGGCTTGCAGTGATGCCAGATGGCTTTTCAGCACAGGTTTCACAAGCCCAGCAATGCTGCTGAAATGYTTCTTGTTTCTAAAAAAAAATCTGTGCCAGAGGACCAGATTTTCACCAAGATAAGGGTGGCTCTTCCCATGGTCAGCAGGGACAGAGAGGCTGCTTCTACCCTGAATCACACACTTGTGTGACTGGAGGAGCTGCATGARAGGAGCCTTGGCCCAGGATGCCCTCAGGAAACCCCAAAAGAAATGATGTACCATGAAGGGCAGCAAAGGGYACCAGTTCCTGGAGTATTTACCTTCCCTGTGTTCAGCCTCTCCCAGGACCATGTAGAAAGATCCCACTTGGGCTTGGAATGGCTCCACAAACCTGGTGTCAACACAGACTTGGTACTGAGCTGAGTTGTGCTGCGTGGTGAGAATGGCTTCAGATCGGGCCAGGTCATAGCAGCATAACCTGGGAATGATCAATTTGGGAAGCTCAGCTGTGAAGAAATCCAATTACAAACAAAGGGGGGCTGCTCAGCCAGTGAAGGAAAGGCCCTTCTCACCTGCCAAATGTCCTCAGTGTCTTCCCCTCAGGGACTGAGCTGTTGATCTCCCATGGGAAGTAATAAACACCAGCACTTGGCAGCATCTCATACAACGGCTGGCCTGCAGTAAAGCAAAAGGTCTGACTGCATGCTTCTCCAGTACCTGATCCAAATTGTAAGTGATACTGTCCTTCACCTCCTTCCCTGCCCAGGTTCCACCATCCAAGGGGCTGAAAGAGCTTCACAGCTTCCCCACTGAGTCCTGTTTGCAGCTCAGTGCATGTGCCAAGGCCAGGGCATCCTGGCACAAAGAGGAGCTGTCTAGTCCCACACAGCCCAGCATGAAMTACAGGCAGCCCACCAGGTCCTCTGGGTCTCCCAAGGCTATGGACGAGTTGAGAAAGGTGAAGAAAGTGAGGAGAATGGTGACTGAGCAGTTCAGAGAGTGTGAGGGACTGAGATGCAGGGATGGCCTCAGCTGCTGGGGTGACTATGTAGCAAGATTTAAGGAATGATCCCGAGCCTGTTCTCTTACTGCAGAATAAAAAGTTCTGGCAGTGTCTGATCCTGCAGCTGGAGAATGATAAATTGGATCCAAGCCAGTCTGGTTTCGTCAGAAGTCTGGTAGGTTTTATCAGACAGGGATGAGTGAGAAGAATTAATTCCAGGRCAAGGCTCAGGTGGGACCTCCTGGGAGCTCCTGCAGTAGAGCAGGGCTGGCACAGGYAAGTCAGCCACAGCACAGAGCACACAGAAAGGCAGGAATGCAAAGCAGCTTCAGCAAAGTTCTAATCCTGCCCAGTCAATGTCATAGCTAGGCTCCTGGCTGTACCCAGAAGTGGGTTTTTTTGGCATAACTTTCSCTCTGATCTCCCTTGCAGGCTGTGTTTAGAGTATTTCCATGCTTCAGGAGCTGTACAGGTCCCCAGGCAGGGACTCCTGCCACTCAGACAAGTGGGTCCATTGCTGGGTGTTCAAGGACCCCCACTACTGATTACTCAGCAATGGGGACACTGACACACACGCTGTGGCTTTAATGCTTGGTGTCCCTTGCCCACCCGACGCATTGCTCACGGGATTGCAACCTTGCAAAATGCCCCACGGAGGACTCCGTGGGAGGCTGCCGAAACCAGGGCGATCCTGACTTACCCCGTTCCCTGCACACGCCTTTCTCTCTGCCTGCAGCCCCACAGTCCCATGCCAGGCTGYGGACACCCAGAGCGGGCTGAAAAACCCCTTTGGCAGGCTCCTTGCTCTGGATGGGTGGAAACCCAACTCCCCGCATCCCCACCGCACCCAACATTTAAAAAGCGGGGTCAATTCTGCACCTCCAAAAGGGCGAAGTCTGTCCAGCACCGCTCGGGTTTTGCTCSTGAATCACACTGCGCAGCAAGGTGGATCAGCCAGGGATGCAAGATGCTCAGTGTATCTAACGCATAGAGTTATTTAGGTTGTAAAAGCTATACCCCAATCGCCACACACCCTGTGCCCACCCAATGTGCTACCTAACGCACGCTCTACCTCCACTGCAGCACTTGCAGGGAGATTTACGGCAGGCCCAGCCCCAAGCGCAGATCCGGAGCGCTATCCAACACCGCATTTACCGCGTGCACAAACGCAGCCCGCTATACGGCATTCARTGAGCTGTTTATTTTAATTAACTACTCCATGCCGATGCCGCGTGTGCCGGGCGCTCTCCCGGCGCCGCTCCGTGCACATCACAGCGCGATCTAAGGCACCGCTCGCAGCACGACTGAACGCGCGCTCACCGCTCCGCCATCGCCTCCCGCGGGAAGGGCGGGCGCGGGGCGGCACCCACGTGGTCGGGACCCACGTGGCGTGGCGGCAGTGACGTCACGCGGGGGCGGTGCCGGCGCGGCGGGGACGGGAAGGGGTCRGGAGTGGGACCGGGATTGGRATYGGGACCGGGATCGAGCGGAGTCGCTGCCGCGATGTCGGTGAACGCGGACCTGCGGAAGGAGCGCGCCGCCGCCACCTTCAAGCCCGAGCTGCTCACGCACATCCTGGACGGCGGCCCTGAGCGCACCCGCCGCCGCAAGGAGATCGGTGAGGGAGGGCCCGGGCCGGGGGAACGGGGAGAGACAGCCGCGGTCAGGGCTCGGAGGAGGAGGAGGACAGGCGGGGGTGGGAAGGGGACGGGCTGCCTGGTGCGGGAGACACAGCGGGCACCTCGGGATGCAGGGCGGGGGTAACGGGGGTGAGSAGCCTCGGGATAGGTGAGGAACACGAAGTTGTGAGAGTGTTATAGGGCGGCAGAGGGTTTGGAGGAGCTTCTGTGGAGAGGGAGAAAGGAGAAAGCTGTGAGGAGAAGGTTTGCAGGTGGAGAGTCAGTATAAAGGAAGGGGTTAAAGAGGAACAAGAGCTGCGTTAAGTCCCTGGTCCCCCTCTTCTCCCCAGAAAGGATTTAGGGTGACCCAGACAGAGCTGTGTCCTTTTATTTCTCTGTTTCCCCTTCCTCCAGAGGGTCAGAGGCAGCTTCCCATGGACATATCTCATGAGCTCGTTCCCTCCTTTTTCCTTCCTCGCATGCTCTTGCCCAACAGTACCAATGTCATCTGTTTGTCACCCGGCACGACGTGGTTATGAGAGATTAATGTGACACTTCCAGTCCCTTCCCTGGCACTGTCAGAGGCTGGTGTTGTGTAACTTCGGTGCCAAAGGGGGGGACACAGAAAGTCTGTGGTTTCTGGGCACCCTGTTTTCCAGTTGGCACAGTGGGAAATAATAACTGTGCCCTTCTGCTGGAGTTACATGGGGATCAGAGTTCATGAGGCTGCCTGAGCCTGTGAGGTTATTGCTGAGGGGCCTGCAGGTCTTACATCAGTGATTGCCCTCCTGCCAAGTCCAGAGGGCTTTGAACTGAAAATGGGGTTTATGTGTGGAATGAGAATTCCAGGAGTTAAGCTCGCAAAAAGCTTTGATTTCTCTCTCRTTTTGTTAACTTCTCATTTTATTTYCAATTTTCTGATAYTTCTGCCTTGAGGTAGAGCAGGTAAAATGCTGGGTCGTTGCTCACCCCSTGTTGAGGTTTGTGGAAACTGAGCTTGTTTTCCTCTCCTGTTCTGTCCCCAGAGGCCTTAGTTCTTAATGACCCTGACTTCCAGCATGAGGATTTGAACTTCCTGTCCCGTAGCCAGCGGTATGAGCAAGCCATCAGGAAGAGTTCCTTGATGGTGATGAAGTTAAGGGAATACGGAATTGCAGATCCCGAGGAGATCTACTGGTTTAAAAGGTACCTAAAAAGATGCAGAATTTGCTTCTTGTACGTGCATTAATCATCAGCAAGGACATGAGGGTTGTGCTTTTTCCCTATGTTTTTTGTTTAAAGGAAGCTCAAGACCACTCAAGTCTGGCTTCAGTGAATTTCAGATGAAACCCTGAATTCCTGAATGTTTTTTTAAACAGAAATGCAACATTATCAATTATACCCTGTTCTTTGTATGTGGTGCAGGAGCAAAAAAACAGAAGTCAGATTTTTTTTTTTCCCCAAAGGAAGAAATAAATTATACTGAATTACTTTGAATAGATCTGATTAATTTTCAGCTTCTAAATCTCTAAAAGCTGATAACTTCACTTTGCACTTAGACCCAATAAAGTCACATTGCAGGGATACTTGAAAATATTCCAAGATGGTTTATATATTCTTGTTTATCACTGTGTGTTCTGTGTCCCTCCTCTAAGGTCCTGGTGCTACAGAGGTTCTCTTTGACCCAGAGGCTTTTTGTTGTATCTGACCTTTGGTTGATCTGATAGTACAACCTTTGGATCAAGTTAATCAAAATAAGAATGTCTTTATATCTGAGTTTTCATTCCTTCCAGAGGGAATTAGAGCTCAGTTCCTGATTTTGATACATTCCTCCCCCTAATTCTGTTTAACTCTTTCTGTTTTAATGAAGCAGAAACTGATAACAGAGAGGTTACACAGATCTAGAAATCTGTTGTAATCCCATGGATTTATCCTCTGGCACATTAAATGATGAACCACAAGCCCCCTCTCACTGGTTTTGTAGAAAAGCTGTCCTGGGCCCCAAGGCATGACCATTGGCACTGGAAATTGAAATAATCTTATCCACCATGGTTTTACTTTTAGAGAAACTGGTCTGCACTGACCTGTGTCATGAAAGTTCTCATGGAAGTAAATAATTTAGAAATTATCAYTGCTGGACAGTGATAACAGGGAGCAAGTTCAGTGACAGTAATGCATTATTCAGRTGCTGCACAACCAAAGTTAATCATTAGTTTTTTTTTCCTACACAAGGTTTATTGAARGTGGCAGGGAAGTTTCTTTCTTTATTTATTTCTACAGAGAAAATTCAGCAAAGTCTATCCAGTCTATCAGATGGAAAATGTTAACAAATTTTCTATCTTTTTATGGCATTAATGACATTTATATGAAAACAGACTTTTCTGAAGTAGTCAAATGAGAGATTCTAGTTTTGTCTTTTCWTAAAGACTTGCTTTGGAGTCAGCARTTCTKAAGTGGATGAAAGTGTAATATTTTGTAGAAATACCAAATAGTACCTCCATATCTAACACAATGTGAATGGTCAGGTGTGACTGGTCAGAATTCACAGTCCAAAACCAGCTGAAACAATGAAAAAGGCTTCTTTTTTTTTTCCAAGGTAAAATCTTAATTGCAGCCATTCAGGATTTCAAAATATAATCATAATTACTGTAAGCTGACTGTATGTGCCATTTTTTATTTATTTTATGCACTATATTCATTCTGTAATAACATGTGACAGAATGAAGAGCAGTGCATAAACTTGCCTACAGGTGAAATGTGTTTGCTCTAAGAACTGTACACTGTTAATATTCTGAAATGACTTCTTTACTATAATGTGTGGTGTTGGTGAGGAAGGATGTGGGCTTGCTGCTTATAGATTAAATGAAAGGATTRTTTTTTCATCCTTTGATTTCATTTGCATTTTAACATCTGTCCCCACTTTCCCACCTGTTGAGTGTTAAATATTTTTTAAATTTGGTGAACTGCACCCAACTGACAAAATKATGTTTATTTCTATCCCATATCCARACATGCTAATTGGTGCTAACTGTAAGTGACTTAATTAGTGTAAAAGCTGACCTGGAGAAAGTGTGTTTGGGCTTATTCATTTTTCCAAACTAAAAAGTGAATGGATATGGTGTTGCAACATGCCTCAAATGAAGTCTATGAAATACTGACATCCTTGATTCAGATGTCAAGTGTGTTTATTGTGATTGACATTTCTATTTATRGAAGCTTAAGAAATTTTGTCACTTATCCCCAAAAGGCAGGGACAGATTTACATATGCAATTTTGAGGAGTTTTTTCATGTAGCTTTCCTAAACTGCCAGAACATCTCTAGGTGGCTTTGCACATGACTCACCAACTTTATAGCTTGATTTATGAGTAGGTGAGGAGAAATGCTGCTTCCTTCACTGCCCTGAAGATATACTTAAACAGYTGCTGCTGCTGTGACATGTCCAAGTGAATGCTCCTCCTTCCTGTTTCCAAAGGGCTTTGTTAGATTCCAGATCATAAATAYACTTAATTGCTCTTCATGTAGTAATTCTTCTATGTCCACACTGCAGTTGCAGCTGTTGTGACTACAGCTTTGAAGGCCATCAGCCTAAAAGTGCCAATATTTCAAATTTCTTTTACAGTCTAACTGCAGCAAAATGTAAGTCAGCGTGAAAAATGGAAAATGTTTCTGGTGTAGTGCTTCAGTGCTCTTGGAAGAGAGTGAGCTGCTCAGTTTTAATTCACCTTCAACTTTAACTCACCTTCATTGAGGAAAATTTGATTAAACAAAGAAGTGAAAAACAGTTGAGATAAACTGGGTCACGGAAGAAGAGAAGATCTGAGAGCTGCTGGTCACCAGATGATTCCTGTGTTCATGAGCATTGCATGAATGTGCACTTTCCCTGTTGGAATTTGTTCTTACATCTCTAAATTAGGACCTGGCTAGCTTGGAGCTAATCAAAGTAGAAAAATTCTACTATGGGCCCTACTTGCCACTTTTAAATTACTTTGATACAGGTGGAACAAGAGTTTGTTGCCATTGTAGCTGTTAGCTCTGAAGCCCAGTTAACACAGCTCCAATAAGCTCCTGCTCCTTCTCCACTGCAGTGACCCTTTGGGCTCATTCTTGAGTTACTTCAAGAACTGCACAAAGCAGAAAAGTTTGCACAGACCAATGTAAGGTGAATGCCCCTGTTCTGTGAGCCTGAGAATGGCTTTGCAGTTGTTTCTGTAGCTTTGGAGCCTCTGAACACACAGACTTTGCTTCTGTTGTACTCTGTGCACTTTGAGACAGTGACACACCTGTCACATAAGTGCCTTTTRCTGTGTGGGTGGCACTGGTTGCTGTGAAATCTGGGAGGATCTGTATTGCCAAAGCACATGTTACTACACAGCCTTCTTCCAGAAGTGGATTTGGAGCTGCAGTCTCATTGTGACACTGGTTGTTGTAGCAAGGGCTGACCTCAGAGCAGCTGGTCATTGATCAGATGGTAACTGCCACCATCAGTGTTGATGGAGCAGAGTRTTTGAACAGTTRCACACTGCAGCCTTTGGAGAACAGCCAATCCAGGTGCTGGGAGTGTTGAAATCGTGGTGGGAAGCAGTAAGGTTTCAGAGAAAGAAAAAGGAGRGAAGAAAGCCTTTTGTTCCTCCCTTCACAACTGGTACCTCTTCTGTTTGCCCTGTGCCTTGAGGAGAACAGGATTCTCTCTCATTGTCATTCAAGTTGTTACAAGGCACATTAAGGAAATGCTAAATCTTCAGTGTGGAGTGTGCAGAGATTAACAGTTTCTGCTGTAATTTAATTTTCAGCTTAGTTAAGGCAAGGAGCTGCTAAAATGCTGCACAATTGGCTACTGAAACATCATGACCTGACACAGAGGTGCTAAAGCATCCACTTGCAAAATGTCTGKTGTCTTCCTCCTGTCAGAGAAGGTGATAGTTAATCATGAGATATTTGGCACTTCCTCACAGGCAGTGAAAGTTGCTGGTGTGACCTTTCAGAAGATTTCTTGGATTTTTTTCCTCAAGCATTACCTCCAAAGGAGCAGTGTCTGACCTGATTTTTCTGACAGCAAAACATGGGCTGCAGATTTTTCTCAAGTTCTTTCAACAACTGCTGAAAACACGCAAAGACCCATTCAAGCTCTTCCCAAGCCTCCCTGAAMCTTTGTTTCAAAGTCAGCACTCATTTTCTCCCTGTAGATTTGTCCTTTTTGGGTCGCAGGAGTAGGTGCACAATAATGGTGCTGTAGGCAGTGGGGAAGAAAAGGGTGCTGTTGCTGTATAGGTCCTGGGCTAAAAGAACGACCTACTTAGGAAACCACAAGAGTGTTGAGAAGTTGTGTCTTGCTGTCCTTGCAGCATTTTTAAGCCCTTGGTCACCGCGAAAGTGTCAGCTTTGGTAACATGTGCTGCTGTAGGCAAGAGAGTATTTTTGGTGAAAGAACTTTGTGGCTTGGCTCCAGGAAATTGAGACACTGCACCCACACCATCTTAAAGCACAGTTTATACATTAAACATCAGCATTAGATTACTTGGTTACAATAGTTTTGGTCCTGGAAAAAAATCATCCATGGCTCTTTTAGTCTTGTTCCTTTAAAACAGGCAATGTGCAGTTCAATGGTGCTTTGTCCCTCACTCTAGGGCTGGTTTTCACAATCTGCACAGGACCTGCTGTTGARTTATCAATTATTTACTCTGCATGGAGCAAAATGCCAGTCACAAATGCTGCTTTAACTGACAAGCTGTGTGCAGAACATGCCCTATGGTATTKATGCAGAGGGCTCATTTCTTCCTCCTCTGTTTTAGAGTTTAGATGGAATAAACATTTGTGTAGAGTAAATTGAAGATGAAGAAACTGTTCAAACTGCAGAAGGGAAGATGTTTTAATTGAGAATGTACTTTGCCTGCCATTGTGGCTGCTAGATGATTAGAATTTTCTTTCATGAAATAACTTCTTGCTTTGGTGAAGCACACCTAAAATGTCTGATTTTTCTTTCCATTCCCTCCAGCACTATACTGTAATGGTAATTTAATTGAAGGTGAGTTCCAGATCTCACAACTGATAGAAGCAGCTGCAGGTAGCATAGAGCTGTTCCAAAAAAAGGCTCAGTCACCAAAGAAACCTTTTCATTTTTAATACATATTTCTTCTAACTAATAATGCCCTAGTTGTAGGCTGTCAGCAGCAGTGGGATTTATTCCCACAAAGCCTGAAAGATGGAGGAGAAAATAATTTGGTTTTCATGTCCTTAGTTTCAAGTTCCTCGTGAACCTTTGTAGAATATTTTTTCCAGTTACATAACAACAGCAGGATTCATGGGGTGAAGAAGATGCCTGGAAGAAACATCTGTTTCCCCATTAGCATTGCTTCTGATGCCTCCACATTTGGAGGTTGCTTGTGGGACAAAAAAAACAAAACCAAACAGGTTGAATGAAGCAAAGAGATTATTTATCTTATGCTCCAGTTGGAGAAAAACCTTTCAGGTTCATGGTAACAGTRAGACTGAGATCCAGATCCCTCTATTTCTCTCCTGTAGAACATGCTTGGGCAATTTTCCTGAACCTTTTGGTCTCCACTTCAGCATGTTTAACAAAACCATAGAGACCCAAACGACTGCTGCTCAGAAGGAGAAGTGGCTGCCTCTGGTCCATGGAGTCAAGATAATTGGCACCTACGCCCAAACCGAAATGGGACATGGTTAGTTCCCTTCAGGGATCAATGGGTAACCTCTTTTCTCTAACTCCAGTGGGTAAATTGTTAATGTTCCCTGGGTCAGTCTAAAGGGGGAAAGGTAAAATTCCTCAGTTAATGGTTTGGTGTCTGTAGCTGGAGAGCTGCCTCATTTTGTACCCTGAYGATCCCAGGATTCCTTTTGGTCTTTTCCAGAATGCACCTCTTAGCTGATCTCTGCATTGGTGGTTGTTACTTTTGTTTTGAAATGAGGAGGTTGTTCTAAGCCCYGAGAGTCTGAATTTCACTTGAACCAGTTGGAACATGTCAATGAACAGTATTGTAGTTTTTACTTTTGCCTGATTTTGGGACTTGTGTGCCAGAGCCCACAGTGCATGGCTTGCCTGCAGAAACAGGTCAGGAGCATTCCTATAGGAGCAGTGGAGCACGGTGAGATTGTGAGTTTTGGGTTGAAAGTCAGGTATGCTTTGCCCCAGGCACTTCTCTTCCAGATGCTGCTCCACTGCAGCTGTACAGCTTCCTGGAAAGGTCTTGTTTACAAAGCAAAAAAAAACATCTTATTCCTGCTCTTGCTGAAAGCAACTTTCACTGCTTCAAATGGAAAAAAACATTTAATGGATCAAAATGCAGTTTTTTAGCCCAGAACCTGGAATTATGGCTGTTAAATACCATCAAGAATAGTTTACAAAAAAGGACTCCAGTGCTTGTGCTGCATCTGAAGTGGGRAAGCCTGAGGTGGAGGTGTACAAGTCTGGACACTGCTGGATGGCAATGCCATCTGCCTGGTTGTTCAGTTGCAGCTATGGAAACATTTGTAGAAGACTCAGTGGAAGAAATCCTGTCCTCTGCCCTGCTCAACAMACCCAGCTCAACACCAGAAGCTGAGAGATAACTGGATGGCAACAATCAGTGCCTGCTGGCCTTATTTRCTTTCTCACACCAGCTGCTTGAAATCAGTCACATACACACTGCAGTGATTGGTTTTACTTCTGATTTCACATTGGATCATTGCACTTTCTTGCCTGGTGATGGTTGATTTCCTTATAATTCTTACRTTGTTTCATGGTTAAATTGGTATTTTGACACTAAATGGAGCTATACAGTGAAGTAGCTATACTTTCTATGCTGAATAATTAAAATACAAACATTTGGCATTCTTGCTGTGAATGTTCAGTATCTGGTATTTCATCAGTGAGGCTGCTGCAGTAATTGTCACTGAGCATTGCTTAATTTAATCTTGGTGTTTAAAATCTGGTGATGGGGAAACAGACCTCTGGATTATTGAGTTGAACTCTGGCCTGAATGGGTAATTACTCAGTTTTATCTTGGTGTGTGTGATAGCCTGTGTTTATTTTAACCTTTTCATAGTGAAGAAGTCTCTCTAATTAAA
This sequence comes from Alauda arvensis, assembly GCA_902810485.1. Lineage (NCBI taxonomy): Eukaryota > Metazoa > Chordata > Aves > Passeriformes > Alaudidae > Alauda > Alauda arvensis. Next base: position 122,883 of record CADDXX010000983.1, on the reverse strand, counting down.
AAAAAAAATCAAAGAAAGAAAAAATGCAATAGCACAGGGCTGAAAATGAAACAATAAGGAGCAGTGAAAAAGTGAAAATAYTGTGCTGTTTCTATCTGGTTTATAACTACTGCTGGTAAATAAGGATTTTTTTTTTCCACTCTTGGCTATCAGCTGTGTACTTCTCACCAGTACTGAATTCACTTAGAMTCTGGTATTCCTGGTAGGCCATTAGTTCCCTGTTGGGCTTGGTCACTGTGCAGTCAGAAAGCTTAGAAAACCTTGCTCTGGGTTTATTAAATAGTTGAATTTATTTGTAGGAGTCTGAGAATATCAAAAAACAGTTCTTGGGAAGCCCTAGGGACAGAACTAGTTCATATTAATGTGTGTTTAGAGAACCCAAGGATGCATTGTTCCCATTTTGCTAAAAATCAGATGAGTTTGAGCCAAGCTCAGACCAGTGCTCTTTCTCTAATGCATATCATTTAAATATATCTATATATTCCTGTAAAAGCCCAATCACATTTATTTCATACATTAATGAGCCAGATGGAGGTATTGRTTCTCAATCTATTCCCACTATTTTAATACTCAAAGCTGTCAATATTTTAAGGTTTAATGATGAAATMATTCTTTGAAAAACTTAATGGACCACTTAATTACCTCACAGTGGTGTTTGGCAGAACATTGAGAAATAGTAATTCTAATGAAAGATACTTAATTGGAGCTAATTTGTGCTGGTGATTTACAGATTGAAAAATGTTGGCTTTCTTCCCAAGTTGTTCATGTTCACAACTTTGACTTACATGTACAGAGCACTGTCCTTTTAAGAAAGTTCTTTAAAATAGCAGAAGCTGAAGGGAGTTGATTTGAAATGCCATCTACACTAATTGTATCTGATATTCCATTTTAAAAAATTGGAGTAAATAGTGCAGCCAGTTAGGATTTGCCTTTTTTTAAAAAAAAGGAATTTCATTGAAAACCTGACTTGTTTAGCTGGATAAACTGGGATTTCCACCAGGTTCTCCCTTCATAACATAGAAGAGGGCAAAAAAAAAAGGACTTCCTGTATTTGATTGAAAGCACACTGTGTTCAGCCCCATCACATCTCCATCAAACTGACATTCTCAGCTGCCTGCCTTAGCCCAGTGAACTTAGGGTTGCTCTGATGTTCAAACCAGAAGGTCTGATCCATCTTTTGGTTTGGATTCATCCCTTTTTTTAGTCAATCATAGTGCATCAAAAATAGGGCAACGTTGCAGATGCGCTTCCTGCACGATCACAAAGAAATTCATTGCAGCCTGTTTATTTCAAAGTGAGTGCAATTTCTCATTGCTCAGGYCTGAGAAAAGGACAGTGCTCTGGCTCTCTGAAATACACTTGCTGAATTCCAATTGACACGTGAATCGTTTTTTTTTTTTCTTCTTTTTGTCTCTTCCTGAATCTCCACCAYGAATCCTCATGCTTGCTTCCCTTCCATAACATTCCCTTCACGCTCCCATCCCATGGCAATTCTTCACAGCTTTGTTCACCGTGGACGGCCTGAACCTCTGGACCTTCACCTGGGCATGTTCCTCCCCACTCTTCTCACCCAGGCCACCCCAGAGCAGCAGGATCGCTTCTTCATGCCTGCCTGGAACCTGGAGATCATTGGCACTTATGCCCAGACTGAAATGGGCCATGGTACAGTACATTCAGTAAATGCTCTTTCTAAGAATGGCTTTGTGTACAGAGGATCCCTGTGCCTGGGAAGAACAGTGTGTGTGTGTATGTCCACTGTTTTACACATGCTGTGATTGTAGGGAAAGGTGGACAGCCTCTGAAAGGGTTAATGGAGCACTGTGCCATGTGCTGCTTCCCTCTCTTCCTCAGAAGGGGGTTTTGATGTCTGTAGCTCTGTAAATGAGCACCTGGGTGCTCCATTCAAACCAGTATCATTACTGCCCATCACTGGTGCTGTCAGTTTGGTGACAGCATCTGTTCATTTTACACTTGCTGTTCTTTGCAGTTGGAGTTCTGCTTTGCTTTAGTTAATGTTCAGTGTAAAGGCAAAAGGACAGAGCTTTCAGATAGTGAAAGAGATGCCMAAAMATCAGGAGTTGCTTGTTCACCTCAGGACTAACCTTGGATCAGATGGATCAYKATTAACTTGGTTCCAATGCTCATGTTCTGTGGGGAGCTTTTCCACCTTAGTTCACTCCCATGTGTTCTTTTTAACTTACCATGAAATGTGTTGGGCTTTTKGAGTTCTTTGTCTCAAGCTGACTTTGTTGTTATTCCTGTGCTTTCAAGCTTTGAAATGGATTTTGATAACTCCAACTGTATTGTGATTACAGCACTTCAAGTTTCAAAGGGAGGATAGTCTGCCTTGAGAAGCTTTAATTTTGGTCACCTCAGAGTTGCAGATGAGAATTATTTTCTAAAAATGAGCAGGATTCACCTTYGTGTTGAAGGGAAATGTAGAGACTGTGTGAAGCATAAAGTAACTGCAAGTCTGAGGAGAATCTCTTGGAACTAGTGAGGTTTGAAGATCCTTTGCCAGCAGAGTAAGTGATGAGCTGCCTGTGGAAGTTCTGCCATTATCTCCATGCTTTGGCAACATGGTTGCTTCAAGGTGATCTCCTTTTTCCTGTTGGAGCTCTTGTCCTGCCCTGTCAGTCCAGACTCTCAGGAGTGTTCACAGCTTGTCCAGTTTAAACAAGTAGGCCTGGTGATTTTGGGAGTTTCTAAGCCATTCAGGGGCAATGCCACTGCTCTGAGGTGTGTGAGAAGTGAAGCATTGGGGGCAGAAGACAAAGACTGTTCCTGGAATTACCTCCATCTTCGTATACCTGCATCATTACCTGGCATACACATGCCATTACTTGCTGTCTTGGAGCTATGGATGATCTCTGCTGGGAGATCAGCTCCATCAAGTGAGGAGAATGTAGGCTTGATGAGGGAATGAAGATGTGATGGGCACTGTTTATTTTGTCTTGTGGCTGAGAACTGGATGGTTTTATTTTGCAATTTGATCACATTGCATTTTAGTGAAATTCAGGTGTGTTCCTGTGGAACATTTTAACTGAGAAAGGGCTTCTGGTGTGTGATAGCAAAAAGGTGTCAGATTGGAGGTGCTTGGAAAACTAGTCTTAGACCAYTGGGGAAAAATATCAATGTTTTCTGAGAATTGGCTTCTGGTCCCAGAATGTGGTCAGGCTCTCACTCGTTCTTCCTTAATTTGTTGATATTTAGCTTTTTATACCTATAGCCTAAAAGTTAAAATTTAAACATTACTCCTGGAGTTCCACTTTCCATTGTCCAATTCTGTCTTTGTCTCTGTTTTGTGACTGACTTCCTGCCAAAACAATGTGTTTGCTTGTTTGCAGGGACTCATCTTCGTGGCCTGGAAACCACAGCCACTTACGACCCCTCTACGCAGGAGTTCATTCTCAACAGCCCCACTGTCACCTCCATTAAGTGGTGGCCAGGTGGACGTAAGTGTGTCCCAATCTTGAAGATGTATGGAAAAACTCAGGGAGGTGGTGCCATGTGTGTTTTATCTACAGAGTGATGTCTGGAGGTTTATCCAAAGAGTGGGCTGGAAGTCAGTCACTCTTGCATAACAAGCAGACTTACCAGAGCCTGATAAACATTGTCTGTGTGCTCTGSACTGTTGCTCAGAACCATTCACACTGTGGATTTGGTGTAATCTTTGATTGCTTGTRTCAAATTATTTATAGTTCCTTCAGCTTCCCTGGCAGCTGTGCCAAAGACTTGGTGTTTTATAGTCAAGAAAACTGTGTTGTGCAACTTCCACTGACTTGAGCAACACTTTGTCATAGAGCTGTACCACTGGGGTGRCATCCAGTGGGCTCATCTGGTTTTCTAGTGCATGATGTGATGAGGTTATCTCAGCAGAAAGCCTCAGAGTGTGTGTAAGTGTGTCTGACTGTTTCTGTGCTGACTCCCACTCCCGTTGCAGTTGGGAAGACATCGAACCACGCCATCGTTCTGGCTCAGCTCTACACCCAGGGCCAGTGCAAAGGCCTGCAYGCCTTCATTGTCCCCATCCGGCAGCTGGGCACGCATGAACCTCTGCCAGGTACAAATTCATACTCAGGGAATACATTCAATCCGTTTCTCTGACTGTATACAGCTGCTGTATCTTGTTAAAGCCCATGGCTTATTTCGYTAGCTGAAGAAGGCTTGAACCTCTTGTGTGGTGTTGTGTTCCTGTTTCYTAATGCAAATGGCTTTGTCTGTGGCAGGCATTACAGTGGGTGACATTGGCCCCAAATTTGGCTATGATGAAATGGATAATGGCTACTTGAAAATGGACAACTTCCGAATTCCTCGGGAAAACATGCTGATGAAATATGCCCAGGTAAAAAAGCAGTGAGTTTCAGCTAATCTGCTGTTAGAAACAGGCACACTGAATGCTCCTGTGAGGYTGAGTACTGCACCAAAAGGATTGTAAAGGATGTAATTGTGGATGGCTTGTAAATGCTGTTTTGACGAGTTTAGAGTGTGAACATGTAAAACAACAAATCAACAGGCTGTATTTTTTTTATATTTTATTTTTTTGGCAGGTTGAACCAGATGGCACCTATGTGAAACCAGTCAGTGACAAGCTGACCTATGGGACCATGGTGTTCATCCGTTCCCTCATCGTGGGTGACTCAGCTCGCTCTCTGTCCCGGGCCTGCACCATTGCCATCCGCTACAGCGCCGTCAGACACCAGTCTGAGCTGAAGCCAGGGTGAGTGCAGGGAGACCCAGAGCAGCCTGGACTGCTGAGGGAAAATTCTCAAGTACTGGGAGGAATGGGGGCTGTGGCTGATACTTGCTTTGGCACTCAGTGTGGTTTCAAAACGCTGTTTGTCCTGGGGAGTGCATAACCTTTCATTCTTGGAATGTCCTCCCCTGGCAGAGGCTTTTGCTGGATGGTCTTTGATATGGATGGTCAACATACTTAGTGTATGGATAAATGGGATTTCTGCAGCAGTTTGCTACCACTGACATGCTAACTCATCTGTGTTTTGCTCTTAGGGAACCAGAACCCCAGATCCTGGATTATCAGACCCAGCAATACAAACTCTTTCCTCTCCTGGCAACAGCATAYGCCTTCCATTTTGTGGGAGCCTACATAAAGGACACCTATCATCGGATCAGTGGGGACATCAGCACAGGGGACCTCAGTGAGCTGCCAGAGGTACTGTGTCCTCTGGAAACCAGAGTGTTGGTTGAATTTGTGTGAGGTTTCTTTACAGCATGGAAAAAGAGGYCTTGAGCCTTTTTGGCTTTCACTCATGAGATGTCTTCTGTAGTTTCAGAAGGTCCCAAGTCCAGTATGTGGTGGGGAGATTTATTTGCTCTATTCATTTAGCACTTAKGAAAAACAGGGAGTAATACACAGTGAGAAAGCTGCTGGGAATACATTTTTATTCAAAAGGTATATTTCCAGGAACTACTGAGTACTGTTTGGGAGTTATGACTGGTCTTTTGGTTGTGCTGTAACATCTTCATTGTTTTTCCAAGTGCCATGGGTAGAATAGGTGTGTTGATCAAAGTATCAGTAATACACTGAGGGGTCAAGGTTTTAAAAGGTTCATTTTCTGTTAGGGTTTGTGACAATGGGCAGTTGAAAACAGTCTTGTACATAAAATCTGTAGGGGCAGAAGGAATGGTGTACTTAAAAGAAGTCTTTCCATGTACAAGGGTTTTCATACAAACATTTGGCTCAGGAAAGAGTTCCTTCAAGAAAAACAAGACCCTGTGAAACAGCACAAGGATCGTGTTGACTCCACTTGTTTTTTTTCTCTGGGAGTTGCAGTCCTTAACATGTATGTGTACAAGCTAAGACTGGCAAATAAACCTGGCTTTGCTGTTGCCCTCAGCTGCACGCCCTGACAGCGGGGCTGAAGGCGTTCACCTCCTGGACAGCCAACGCTGGCATTGAGGAGTGTCGGATGGCCTGCGGTGGGCACGGCTACTCCCGCTGCAGTGGCATTCCTGACATCTACGTCACCTTCACCCCGTCCTGCACCTACGAGGGGGAGAACACCGTCATGATGCTGCAGACAGCCAGGTATGGCAGCTCTGCACGGGGATGTTCCAGCCTCTCCTCAGGGCTGAAGTTGGTACGAAAAGGGTTAATTCGATTTCTGCTGTGTCTGTGTAATTTTGAATAGAGGAACAAGGCACGCAGATTCTGCCATCCCAGCAAGGACAGTTGGAAGATAAGGGGGAGACATCTGGCTTAGGAATGCAGCTACAGCCAAAACAAGGAGCTTGGGGAGGGTTTTATTGTAATGAGTGAATTATAATACGCATGTAATGACTGTATGTAAGCAACACACCTGTCAAAAATCACATGCACACAAGGAGGAGTTACCCCCATGCAACCAGGCACCTGTAATAAATTATGCCCTTCTTAACACTAAATTGGTGTTAAGGAGTCTYTTATTTGACTGTTTTGCAGTGAATTTGGTGACAAAGTGATGAGCAGAAATGTTTATATTACTATGAAACTGGTGTCATGTTTCTGTGCCCTACCCCATTTTTGACAGATAATTGTGTGCCTACAACTGTTCTTTCTGGTCTGAGCCTCAATGAGATGACTTTTGTCCATTCAGACAACTCATGAGTAAAAGCTGCCATCTGCTGTCTCTATTTTCAGGTTCCTTATGAAAAGCTACACCCAGGTGACCTCTGGGCAGCAGGTCACTGGCATGGTGTCCTACCTGAAYGACCTCTCCAGGCAGCGCATCCAGCCCCAGCACGTGGCTGCCAGGACTGTCACCGTGAGGATCAACGACCCCACCAGCTTGGTGGAGGCCTACAAGTCACGTGCTGCCCGGTGAGCTCACACTGRCTGGGCTGAGCCAAGAAAAACTGGGTGAGGTGGTGGTGGTGGTGATGCACTGCCCTGTTTGTGCTGGATTCTCGAGGCGTGGCTGGCAAAGCTTTGATCCSTGTGTTGCTTTCAGGAATTAACACACTTTGCTGGGCTGGGGTCAGGGTTAAGTGCTTTGAGGCTGCAGGAGGCTGCTCATAGCCTGGTTACTCTGCTCCCCTTTTCTTTGGGATGGATTTTTTCCTTATTTTTGTGCAAAGTATATTCAAACTTACAAATAACAAACTACTCGGAGATCTCTGTGGAGAGAAACAAYCCTGATATTAAAGTTCATTGAGAGGGAAATGGGAGAGTAGAACAGACACCTACTTGTGAGTAGGTATTGAAGCACCAMGTGTGCTGTCAGAAGTCCTCTTATCCCTCTGTAGCTGTGTGATTATTGGTGTTTTAGAGGTGCAACTTGTCACTCCWGTCATTGTCTTCACTCACGACACATGAGAAGAATTCTGAGCTCATGTGCCATGACTGACATATGTGTGAATAGCGTGTGTAATGTGGTGTTATTATGTAAAMTGTTTTTCTTCCTCACATGAAACAGGCTTGTAGAATCTGCAGCRAAGAATCTGCAAGCTGAGCTGAACCACAGGAAGAGCAAGGAGGATGCCTGGAACAGGACYTCTGTTGATCTTGTGCGGGCATCCGAGGTCAGTGATGTGCCTGCTTAAAGAAACCTGCTGTGAGAGCTCCTCATCTCTCTGACTGACCCTCTTTGGTTTCTGCAGGCCCACTGTCACTATGTGATAGTGAAGCTGTTCACAGACAAGCTGGCTGAGGTCAGTGACACCGCTGTCCAYGCAGTCCTGACCAACCTGTGCCTCCTGTACGCCCTGTTCGGCATCAGCAGGAACGCRGGCGATTTCCTGCAGGTCGGTGTCTTCCTCCAGCACTCCAAATCTCTGAAGGTTCACTGCTAGCAAATGTGCTTTAAATGCCAAGCTGTATGAATGCTAAAGGTGTAAATTCTTGGCTGTTGGCTGCCAGAAATTCATTAGCAGTGCCTGTCTGCTGGAAGGCTCTTGTCGTGTTTCCCTTCGCTCAAATGGTTTCCAGTTGGTGACCAGGTGCTGTGTGTTAAAAAACAAGGAATTAATAAAGGAGCAGCAGTTAGACATGCTGCACAACTAATATCCCTCCAGTGGGATCTTGTGCTCCAAATTCTAACCCATCCTTCAATGAATGGCTTTACATTGTCAGGCATTGCTTCTCTTCTCTTTGTTCTGTCAGTTTAAGAATGCATTCGTGCAGCAGTGTTTTGTTTGCTCTTCAGGCAGACATGGTATGTTTTGTCTTCCCATTTKCCTCTTTGCTGCTTACTAAAAATTTCCCTGAAGCCAGGCACMATTTAACATCCTTATATGTATATTCTCCAAGAAAATTTGCTGCTGCAGTTAACTTACAGGTTCTCAGAGAGTGAGTCTCCCACCCAGGATTAATAGCTGGGCAGTATGGAGGGCATCTCCTTCTGCTTGTGCACTGTAGCAAATTGCCAATTTAATTACTTAGTGATTGATTGGTGTTTTATGAACTGCTGCATTTATGTGTGGAGAAAGCTGACCTGTGTGGGACGTTGGGGAAGGGAAGGATTTGTGACTTGTATAATCCTTGTTTCCCCTCTCAAGGCGGGTGTCTTGACCAGTGCCCAAATAACCCAAGTGAACCAGCAYGTGAAGGAGCTCCTGGCTGTCATTCGTCCCAATGCAGTGGCTCTGGTGGACTCCTTTGACTTCCATGATGTCCATCTGGGATCTGTGCTCGGCCGCTATGATGGCAACGTCTACGAGAACATGTTTGAGTGGGCAAAGAAATCCCCACTGAACAAAACACAGGTAAAGAAACCTCTTTTTCTCACATGGTCAGAGAACTAACTCTGTTTAGGGTTGTTAATTATGCTCCAGTGGTCTCAGCAGGTAATTGAGGAAGAGGGAAGAAAAGTCACAAGTAGTAATAGACCAAAACTAACAACCTTCTTTCAATTTGCTCTCTGTAGTTTCTCTCCCAGGTGTTCCTTGCATTMATTCCTGTGGGATCTCTTGAGCTTCTCAGTTGATGGAGGAAATGGTGCATTCCACAGAGAAATAACTGAATTATCTCAGTGAATTCAAAAGCAATTATCACCTGCTGTTGATTCTACTTAGTGATAGCAGCTGTGGAAGCCTTGCCCATTTTCTGGCAAATCTTCCAGTCTTCAGGCAGTAGCAGTGAGTGGAGGAGAAAGTTGCTCCCCTGTAGCAAATCTCCAAAGTGCCTCTGAATAAAATTTTCTTAGTGTCAAAAAACACTGGAAGGTGTGAGGAGATAAAACTGTTTCAAAGATCAGACCTGATCTTTTAACCTCTGTCTTGTTGTCTTGCAGGTTCATGAATCTTTTCATAAACACCTGAAGCCAATGCAAGCCAAGCTGTGAAGCCTGCAGTTTATTTTTTTTTAATGCACTCTTGTCCTGCCCTGAAAATTGGGTGTTTGCATCCTTCCTTCAGGCACCTAAATCAAACCTTTGAATCCTGTAGCTGTAGGACAGTGAATAATTGTAGCCTTTCTTTCCTCTTTTATAAATGGAGGAGGTGTTTGGGAAGAGTGCGTAGGGATTGATGCCTGTTTTTAAAGTGCAATTATAATGGTAAAATTAACCTTCTAAAAAATCTGAGAAAGCTTTATGGATTTATACAAGGATTGCTTTTGTGAAGCTGCTAACTAGAGAGAAGTTCCTGTCAGCTGGAAAAGGTGGCAGGACTTTACTACGAYGTAGTTGACAGCCCTCAGGCAGTAGCTTCTGGTGAGCAGTTATGTCCTCCCCTCAAAAAAAGCATCAGTGTCTTGATTTCTTAATATYTTTTTTTTAAGATTAGCCCCATCTCTCTCCTCATTTGGAAAATGTTTGTGCTGTGTGAAGCCTCCTGCRGAGTTCTGTGCATGTGAGTCTGTATGTGGCACTGTTTTCCTGATGGATCTGGGAAGTAAATACCTGTCCTTCTCTGGAGCTCTGCTTCAGGCATCTTTCCAGAAGAAACCTTCGTGTTTCCTTTGTTTTCCTCCTTTCACTGCCCTGCACAAACTCCTTTTCCCTTTGTGCCAGCTCTTGGTTAACAGGAGGTCAAAGGAGAACATAGTGATGCTGCTCTGAGGATACAAACCAACTCGTAGTCATCAGCTGGGTGCTGATGACAGATGTTCTGCCCCTCTTTTCACTCTYAGCATTTTCTAGCACTATCTCAAAGCACTTTACATATGTTACTTATGTTGATTTGGTGGGAAAAAAAAACACATGTAGTGGTAAAAACTGCAAATTTGACCTGCAATGATGAAGCCAGTATTGAAGGGCAGAAATCAGTTGACCAGCATCCTCAGGCCTTCTGTTTCTTCTGGGATGTTGTCCAGGTTTTTTAAAGGCATTTGTCAAGAAAACGACAATCCCCAAGTGAGGTGTCCAAGTTTTTTTGGTTTGTTTTTTCCCTACCCATGCATTTCCAAGTAGCTTTCTCTGATTTGCTTAATTTTGTTTTGATACCKACTTGGGCCTTGCACGGTGCTGTCTGATGGAACAAGAAGAGTTYAGCTTGGAAGAGAATGTCCTGCTGCCCAGGGAAATCAGTGCAACAACCACAGCCAAACAAAATCATCGCTGCTTTTCCACACCAGTAACTCTGTCCAGTAACCATAAAACCTCTTCACACTAGAGAAGGGCAACTCTGAGCTTAAAATGGTAAAAAGCTTCAGCATAAACCCAAATCCTACAGTTCTGAGGCAACACCTGAGAAGCTGCTTCTCTGCAGCTTTGGTCTCTGTTAATCTCTAATTTTGAATCAGTTTTCTGGCACTAACAACGATGAGCACACAAGGTTTGGCTCCAYGTGCAGTAGCTGAACAGAAAGAAATGTTTAATTATAAATAAACTAATCAAACTTGCCTTTYGGTTGCCGAGTGTTTCGGGTCCCAAGGAAGGGCTCTGCCTTCCCTGTGTCCAGTGGAACAGGCTGCTGGCCTGGGGAGGGGGGCTGGAGGAGCAGGTTTAAAATCATGCTAATGACAACAGCACTAGTTGTGTACAGATTCTAATAAATTACCAAAAAAATGTGTTTTCAGACAAAATGTCTTTCTTTTCACACACTGCCTTCAGTGCATCTCGTGTAAAGCAATGGGGGAAGTAGAATGAAGTATTCAGAAGACCTCAAATGAGTTGGATTTTGGGGTTTTATACAGTGTGACCTCCCTGGCTCTGCTCTACAGTGTTGTAGCCCCATCCCAAAAGATCCAGCCTCTCCTGCTGCTCCCAGCCACTTCCAATCTTGCTGTGTTTGATAATAATTCCTGAATGCCACAACCTGGCATGATTAGCTGTGTCTCAGGGTCAGCAAACAGTGCTGAAACTGCCCGACAGCCCTGCACGATGGTGCCATTTCCACAAGTGCCGGGACTCTTCTAGCGCAGGGGTAATTTCAGTGTCAAACAATGACGCCTGTAAACGACTCTGTTCTTGCAGAGTCCTGAAACGAGGGGTCTGTGGCCATGGACTCTTAAAAACGCCACCTTTTGGGGACGGCTTCACAAAGAGCCCGTGTTTCCACAGGGGTGGCAGGATGTGTGGTGAAAGCCACTGCAGGATAGGTCTGCGGCTTTTAAAACACCACAGGCAGGTGATTCGCAAGGATTTGCGGGAAGCAGGAACTCGGGTACAAACAAGGCAGGAGCAGGGCTGGCTTTGTCCTTTACTCAGCCTTGGAGGTTTGAGGACACTTCCCTCAGCGGGGCAAGGGCGGGGATGGGGAGCCCGGGGAGAGGGAAGAGCTGCGGCAGTGGGGACGTTTCTAATCCGGCTCTGCCACGGGCAGCCCCACCGCGGGGACCKCCCGAGTCAGGCGGCGCGAGGGGCAGCCCCGCGGCGGGGGCTTTCCAAGCCGAGCGGGCGCAGCGCCCGTCGCGATGGCAACGGGGTCCTTCCCTGAGCGCGCCGTACAAGATGGCGGCGCCCCTGCTGAGCGCGGCGCTTCGCGGGGCCCGCGGCGGGCGGAGCTTCGGCACGGCCGGTGAGAGACGGGGGAGCCAGGGGAGCCCCGAAAACCGCCGGAGAAGGGGGGGTGAAGGGGAGGGTGCTGTGTCCCGAACGCCAGGCCTTGCCATTAGTGGCTCAGTACGGCGCCCGGTGTTGTTACATTTGCTCGTCAATGACTTGGATGAGGGGTCGATGCCTCCTCAGCAAGTTCGCTGGTGGCACAAAGCTGGGAGGAGTGGCCGATAGCCCAGAGTGCTGTGAGCCCTTCAGAGGGACCTGGGCAGGCTGGGGAGAAGGGCAGAGAGGAACTGTCTGGAGTTCAGCAAAGGCAAGTGCAGGGTCCTTCAYCTGCAGGGAACAGCCCCAGGCACCAGCACAGGCTGGAAAAGCAGCTCTGTGGGGAAGGAGCTGGGGATCCTGGCGGACAATGAGCTGTCCGTGACCAGCACTGTGCCCGAGGGGAGGAGAAGGGCACTGGTGCCCTGGAGTGCGTTAGGAAGAGCATTTCCAGCAGGTCAGGAGTGATGCTGCCCCTCTGCTCAGCCCTGGCGAGGCCTTCCCAGTTCTGGGCTCCTCGGGATGAGAGAGGCACGGAGCTCCTGGAGTGGGTCCTGTGGAGGGCCACAAGGATGATCTGGGGACTGGAGCATCTCTGTCCTGGGGAAAGGCTGAGGGTGCTGGGGCTGAGAGGGGCCTCATCCCTTTCTGTCCCTGTCTGCAGAGAAGAGGCAGAGCAGGGCTCTGCTCCAGGGGGCCCAGCAGTGGCACCAGAGGCCATGGACACAAAGTGATGCCCAGGAAATTCCACCTGGACATGAGGCAGAACTTCTTCCCTGTGCAATGACCAAGCCCTGAGCAGATTGTCCAGATAGAGGGTGTGGAGTCTCCCTCACTGGAGATATTCCAGAGCCATCTGGACACAATCCTGTGCCCTCTGCTCTGGGATGACCCTGCTGGAGCAGGGAGGTGGGATCAGATGACTCTGGTCCCTTCCATCCTGTGACTCCATGAACGTGGCTGTGGGAGGTGGGAATGGCTCTGGCCCTGTCYATGCTCTGAACCCGCTGGGCTCTGTGCTCCCCTCCAGCCGTGCTCTGGAAGAGGGCAGCCCCGCTGGGGCCCATGCCCAACGAGGACCTGGACGTCAGGAACCTGGAGGCGCTGGAGAAGTACCGGAGCTTCACGCGGTACTTCCGACAGGCGGAGCGGGAGRGCCGGAAACCGCGCTGGTGGAACACCTACCACAAACACACCAACCCCCCTGCAGGTATCCTGTTTGAGCTGAACTGAACACGGGTTTGTCCTCAGAGCACACCGTGAGGTGCTCTGGCACAGGCTCAGCCCTTTCCTGTGTACAAGTCTGCAAAGTGCAAATGTCTCCAGGGAAAAGGGGTGGCAGTTTTCCAGAGGGAGGGAGGGAGGCTGGCCAGGATCTGCCAAAAGACACAGAGCAAAGAAGTGGTTGCTTGGCCTGCAGTGGATAACGCAGCTGAGCTGCTCAGCAGCCGGTGGAGCTGGGAATGGAGGGCCATGAGCTGGGGAAGGAGGTGCAGAGGGGACAGAATCAAGTCCTGATTGTCCTTTCAAGGCTTTTCTAGTGGGAGGTGTCCTTGTCCATGGCAGGGGTTRGAAGTGGATAGTCTTCAAYRCCCCTCCCAACCCAAACCCTTCTGTGATCCTCATCTCTGSAAGTTTCTGTCTCACACTCTCAGACATTTCAGTTTGGGGGGTTTGGGTGCTTACATGTTTCACCACCTCTCTTTCCACCCCTCTCTGAAGAGCCCCAGGCAGACATTGGCCTGCCACGTGAGAAGCTGTCACGGGCAAAGGAAATCAAGGAGAGAAAGAGGATCCTGAGGGAGAACCGCCAGAATGCTGAGATGGAGCGAGCGGCGCGGCTCCGGACTGGTCAGTGCCCCAGCACCTCCCTTCCTGCTCCAGCTGCTCTGGGTGTGCAGCTGCTGCCTCTGCATCCTCCCTCTCTCCTTGCAGTGCTCATTCCCCTTGATGCTGTCAGGGCTGAGTGGGAGAGGACCAGTGGCCCGTTCCACAAGCAGCGCGTGGCCGAGCACTGCGGGGTGTTCCGAGACCTCTTCAAGGGGGCCACCTTCACCCCTTGGGTTGCCCTGAGGGTGCAGTACAGCCAGGAGGACGAGTACCTCGTGCCAGTCTACTATGGGAACATTGTGACTCCATCAGAGGTGCGTGAGGGGAGCTGGGAACAASCTGGAGCCCCTGGAAGGCCTTTTTCTGCCAGGTGCTTCCAATAGGAATGGTTCATTCCAGGGGTGCCTTTTACAAGGGTGTTTCCTCTGTGCTGAAGGAAACTMTTTTATGGATGTGATAGGGACAGAGATTGTAGGTTGTCTGTTAGGAGGCTGATGGTTATTTGTGCCCTGGAGCTCTCCATGTGGATTCCTCAGTGGCCTGGCAGTGCCCAGTCTGTGTTGTRTCCAAGCCTTGCCCAGACACAGTTCTGGCTGTTGTGTGAGTGATTTACATTCTCTTTATGTTGCTCTTTTAGGCCTCCAGTCCCCCTGAAGTGTCATACGAGGCAGACAAAGGCTCCCTCTGGACYTTATTGCTCACAAATCCAGGTGAGCAGCAAGCTCTTTAAAGGAGTGTGTTTAAACTGGGTTGTTTCACTCAGCTTTTGGTTAACTCCTGATTYTTTTGGCTGCACAGAGATGATGAACACTGGAAGGGTTCAAGGCCAGGTTTTCAACTCAGTCCTGTAGGAATGAGTTCCTTTTCTGCTAGGGAAGGAATGGTGGGAGGTTTTGAGCTGCTCCTTCTGGTCAAAGCAGGTCTGGGCATTCTCACTTTGGGGTTGATGCTGGCACCAGGGTGTCCCTAAATCACTTTTCTCTGTTGTGTGTTGGCAGATGGACATTTGAGGGATGCAGACTCAGAGTACCTCCACTGGCTGGTGTGAGTACATCAGAGCTATGTGCTCTCTGTTTGTGGACTGGGCAGAAACTCCTCTAACACCTCAGAATCCATTGTTTTTCCTGGTGCTCCTGCCATTAACTCCTTTAGCCCTGTGTTCTGGGTCCTGCTAAGGATGCAGAAGTTCCAAATGCTGTTCAGCATTCCAGTCACTGAGTGGGATTTTTCCTGTAGTGAAAGCAATCTCTGCTGTCTSTTCCCTAATCAAATGGGGCAGAAATCACATCACAGCATGGCAAAGTGCTTTGCAGTCCTGGATGAATCTGCTGGAGGAAAATGAGTGTAAATGTATTTGTRTTCAGGACCAACATCCCAGGCAGTGACATCAAGGCTGGAAAGGAGATGTGCCATTACCTGCCCCCCTTCCCTGCCATGGGGACGGGCTATCACCGTTTCATCTTCCTGCTCTTCAAGCARCACGGGCCCATCGACTTCAGCCAGGACGCTCGGCCAACACCGTGGTAATTCCTCTGCTCACATGCTGGGCTTGGCTGCTGCTGCTTGTGGGGTTCATGTACCTGTCACTGCAGTAGAGGAGCAGCTCCTGTYGCTCTGCAGAGTTCTCCAGGGCTGCTTTGGGTTTGTGTGTCCTTTGCAGCCACAATCCCAATACTGCAGTGTCTGTTGTTACAGAACAGGCTGTTAGAGAGTGGTTTGTCCTGCCCAGAAATGTGCACAGAGTTGGAGACACTGGGAGATTTCCTTTTAGTGGCTTTCTTTTCCACCTCTTTCATATGCCCTGGGGTGATGTGGGTACTGCTGCAAGGAGAGGTTCACCTGGTGCTTGTGTCTTGTTTCCAGCTACAGCCTGAAGATGAGAACCTTTAGCACRTTTGACTTCTACAGRAAGCATAAGGATGCCATGACCCCAGCAGGGCTGGCATTTTTCCAGTGTCAATGGGACAGCTCTGTCACTTCCACCTTCCATCAGCTGCTCAGTAAGGAATGGGGTTGCTGGAGGGGGTATGTATGTGGATAGGACATGGCCCTGTGGCTGCAGGCTCTCACTTGGTCTTGGCACTTGTCCAGGATCAGCACAGACTAAGCCCTTCCTGAGCCATTCTCCACACTAACAGCAGCCTGAAGGAACAACCCCTCATCCTTGGATGAGGATTTTAAAATAACTCCAGGGGCGTGTTTGAGCAATCCTGGTCCTGTGTGGGTGAAGGGGGGATGTGGGGTTCAGATGTGAGCCCCCTGCTGACCCTGTCCCCCCTTTGCAGACATGAGGGAGCCCGTGTTTGAGTTCGTGMGGCCGCCCCCCTACCACCCTCCCCAGGTGAAGTTCCCTCGCCACCAGCCCCTGAGGTACCTGGACAGGTATCGAGACACAGAGGAGCCCACCTACGGCATTTACTAGGAGCTGTCCCCCTCTGTGTCCGTGGGATGCTGCCTCCTGGATTTCCTGTGCCTCAGGAGGGAAATGACAGTCAAGTCTCAGCTCTCAGTTCCACTGTGCTGGGGGCTGGCATTGGGTGCTCACAGATGGTGAAGAGGCTGCTTAACAAGGACATTCAAAGTGARTCCGTGGCCAGGCTGAAACCTTGCTCCTGATTCTGCAGCAGAGCTGAGCAGTGGCTGGCAGGTTGCATCTCCCCCAGAGATGCTCTGCTTTGCTTCCCTGCAAGGATCACAGTTCTCTTCTTGCCTGCTTATGGAACAAACAGAGCCAGGCCAGGATTTCCTCCTCTCACAGTGCTGTGGTTCAGGACTGTGTCAGATTTTATTTGTGCAGTCCTCCTGGAGAGATGAGTCTGATTAAACAATCTCTGAGCAGTGCTGGCACAGCTGTCTTTATTGGGAAGAGCCTGTTACCCTGRCCAGTTGGCACAGAGCTGGGGAGCTCAGCAGGGTGCAGGGGAGATAGACAGCCCTTCACTGGCCAGAATCACTTCCCTTACTGGATGTTGTRGTTTGGGAAGAATATGGCTACATGGGTGGTAAATCTGCAAGGTCAGTGTTTGTGGAGGTGGCTTCAGCTACCCAAGCACATGGACTTCAGTCTCCTTCCCCTCTCTGCCTGGACAGAATGYACCTGGAGCAGAAGCAGAGCTGCTTCTGGTGGTGCCCTGGCACTACTGTTGCTGCTCCTCCCAGGCCTTGGAGAGCCTCTGCTCTCTGCTGTGCTCTACTGTGCATCTCCTGCTCACATGGACCCCCAAATACCAACATGTTCCTGCTGGTACCATGGCAGGAGCTGTGGTTTAAAACATACAAGGGAAGAACATGTGGTGGTGTGTGTCACAGCCTTGCCACTGCACAGGGAGGTGAGACGTGGCTGCAGCAGCAGTGGGTGC